>PITA01010619.1:0-70890 GCA_004023965.1 Spilogale gracilis
ATCCTTACAAGCCTTTCCTTTCATGGGCTCTTAAGTCTGGTGCCATCAGCCAACTGTTTCTCAAGTAAACTGTGTTTAGAGGTTTTCAGATGCACTGGGTTTCGTATGTGACCTGGTAGTGTGAGATGTACCTGGTGCCGTTACCCGTAGCACATGAAGGCCACTAGTTAATCTAGAGGACCCCCTTCTGCTGGCTCCCGGGGGCAGCACGGCTGGTGGAGAAGGACCTTCCCTGGGGTCATCCAGTCCCGGGGTTTGACACTCGGCAGCCTGGGAAAGTACCTAACACTGAAGGGAAGTGGGTGCTTCTTTCTTCTCCTTGCATTTATCTCCAGACCTGGGCATTTGGGTGTGTCGTCCTATAAAGCCAGTGTGTACTTGCTCTTCTCCTTCCTCTGATGAATAGGGTTAGTGAGAAGCTATTTTTGGAAAAGTATGAAGCTCATGGAGACGGTGATATCATCATTAGTCAGGCTTTGGACTCTATTGAATAATGCGCATTTTGATTTTAATAGGGTCCTTGACATCATTTCCAAGATGAAAAATAGTGTGCTTTCTTATTCATATCGTTTTTTATGTGGGAGGAAAAGGTCTTATTAAGTCAGTGTGAGTCTCTCCTTAAGGCAGTGTCCCACAAAAGCTGCCCATTTCAGGGGGTTGATTGTTGTCAAATTTTTGAAGTTTCTCTGAAGTTTAGTTTCCGTATCTGTGAGATGAGTATAATACGGCTCCTAGTGCCCCTGTGTTCCGAGGATTCGGAGAGTAAATGGATGTGGACACTGAGCCGACACACAGTAAGTTTTGGTATTGCTGCTGTTAACGTGGGAGTTGAAGCATCTTTGAATCGATAATTGAGTCCTACACACTTACAGGATGGACTTTTCTAACCGAATGGGTGCCATTGGTTTGATAGAAGCATGCGTATAGGTAACTGTAAAGGATCAGTGCTGGCACTGGAACATGTTGTTTTTGCTGTGTTTTCCCCAAATTATCACATTTTAGCAAATGAGCTAATATAAATGAAAGCCCTTTGAGAAGCAGAAATGACTACACATATGAAGAAGCATTAATGTGACCCATGCCAGCTCTGGCCTTGATGCCAGATTTTTGACATACATTTGTGTTTAATCTCCACAGCAACCAACCTGTTTGCGAATGAGGAAACTGAGACTAAGAAAAGCTAAGAAATACACTTTGGATCCTAAAGCCAGGAAGCCATGTTGGGGCATCTCCAAGAGGGCCTTTGATAAAGAAAGATAAGGAAAGCTTAAAGGCAAAAAATGGCCTTCATTTCTGCTGCAGGCCAGGTGGAGGGCTGGCTTAGTGTCTGAGCCAAGAAGGCGTGCCAACTGAACCCCCGAAATAGGTGTATGCCCTCCCCGGTGGCCCACACTGCCAACCCCGGGGGGCATACCCTTCAGGGAAGTAAGCTTCCGGAGCGGAAGGCCGTGTTCGCTCCCTGGGACCCAGCTCAAGCCCAAGACAGTGAATGTCGGCTTTGAGCACAGCCTTCCCCGCTACTCTTGCTAGACCTACCCGCCAAAGAAATCACTCCCCCTCTCCAGGGCCGGGTGGATATAAAGTGATAGGAAGGGGCCCACAGTTACGCCACTGACTTGCCTTTCCAAAACGGAAAACTCAAGAGAATGAAGTGTTCTCCATTAAGAAGTAACAAAGGCAATTTTTAAATCTAAGTCTGCCGACTTTTTCCATTAAACCCTGGGAACACCCCTGCTTGCCGTGGAAAGCTCAAGCCAATCTAGTTCATCTTTTTTAACCACTGCCGTATTGTGATATCCTGTTGGTCATTTAACTGTCTGCTTGTTCAGTAACCAAACAGAGGAAACCTTTTTCGTTGGTGTCTTGGTGCCATTCACAGTAACATATCAGAGCATTTTGGAATTCATATTGTTTATTAAAACAAACAAACAGGTGAAATATGACCTTTCAGTCATAAGCAGGTGCTATTCTGTAGACATAAGTGTTTGGAGACAGGGAGCTCAGAAGTGAGGCTGCGGATTCGGTCTCTTTCTGTAAAAAATGCAGGTTCCGTCCAATCGCCTTATTTTGTGTTTCAGTGGATGCCACGGAGGAAAAGCAAGCTTTTTGTGTTTAGCTTATTAAGATTGGTAGGTCTGCTCATAAGCCTAAGCACACCTCTCTGGGGAGGAGGGAAAAACTGGAACAAATCCTGGGATACACAGCTCATCATTCTGACCAAGTGTACTGTTCATTATACATTTGTTCACTTGTGTCGTGACCAAGTTTCGATGATGGCAGAGAGTTTGGACGGTGAAAGAGTCAGGAAGGATGGACAGGGACTTGGGGTCCGGGTGCTGGCACGCTTCCGCCTCCATAAATAGTGCATGACAGCGGCGATACCTTCTTGCGTGGTATAACTCATTGTTTCAATAATTAATGTTGCCAGTGCGTGTTGCTAAGAGTACGAAGGTAAATAATTTACTGTAATTACCAAAGAGGAATGATATTATTTATTTATTAGAACTTTGAAAAAAAATGGGTCCTTTGTGAAAAATGACTTCAGGGCCACAGATTATAGTTTGCTAAAAAATTAAATAGAGTGAGCATCACCATCCACTTTATAGTCATATTTGCCCCATTCTACAGGTTAGTTGGTTGGGGTCTCCAAAAGTCAGTAAGATTGGTCGGTAAGGCCAGACCAACAGCAACACATAATCTTTAGTCAACCCATGTAGAATTAGGGAACTTTCTGAAGTGATGATGTGTTACTTTTGGGGGGTTAAGACGTCGCTACTGTGGTCTTTGCTCTTTTCCAGTTTGATTTCAAGGCTTTGCAAAAAAAAAAATCTTTGTAATTCATAGTAAGTTTTTAAATTTTTTTGTTTGTTTTTAAGATTTTAATTATTTATTTGACAGAGAGGGACACAGTGAGAGAAGGAACACAAGCAGGGGAAGTGGGGGAAGGAAAACAGGCCTCCTGCTGAGTAGGGAGCCCAGTGTGGGGCTCGATCCCAGGACACTGGGACCATGACCAGAATCGATGCTTAAGGAAGGTTGATGCTTAATGACTGAGCCATCCAGGTGCCCCTAAATTTATGTTATGTTATGTTATCAAAGTTATACAAATAAGCCATGTCATTTTATAAGACATATTTGTTAAGAAAGAGAGAGAATCCCCATATACACCTTCAACTTCCAATTTCTCTCCAGAGACAGCTCCTCAGAGTACCTTTTGATCAATCTTGTTACGTGCTTCTGTGTCTCTAAATATATGTATATGTGGCCTCCTGTTGGCTTTTGCCCCCTTCAGGAATTATTTATCGACTACCCAAAATGGAAGATGAAGTTTTTACTTTTTGAATACCTCTTCCCTCCCACTGTGCACACTTTCCATCCGTCCATTTTCCCCAAACAATTGTGTTTTATTTTGGCTATGCCTGTATTTAGTGCTTCTGTTATTATTCCTATGTAAATGATATCCACAGATGTAAAGTATATTATGATTACATTTTCTCTTGGCCACAATATTTTGCTTTCCCTAGACTTTTTTCATTTGCTTGGTTTTCTCTGTATGTATCCCTAGTCCAACCCTCAAATTCCTCCCTAGTTGTGCCGATCTCCTCACATGTTCACACTCATCAGATGTTCTATAAGTTTCATCAGCTTAAGCAATCTCTTTGAGCTTTCTTACTTGTCACGTTCCTTACATGGATGTCCTTCTGGGTCTTCCTTCACTATCACCGTGAAAACTCCCTGTGTTCTTACATTAGACGCTGCGTCTTCCATTGCGGTTTAATCCTTCGTTTTGATGGGGTACATCTTCCAGTAGTTTCTTTATAGTTCACGAGAAATATATTTTGGGGGTCTTTATATTTCTGAAAGTATCTTAGTTCTATTTTCACATTTTGGGGGGGGGGCTGGTTGTAGAATGCTGGGTTGAAAATCATTTCCTCTCAGAGCATTAAAGGAATTGCTCCATTGTCCTGAACTTCAGTTTTTACTGTTAAAGTCGATAGAAGTCTGCCACCTGTGATCATTTTTCCTCCCTAAATTTGTAGGCTCCTTCTTTGTCTCCGAGTTCTGGACTTTCGCGATGATGTGCTGTAGCAGGTTCATAGTCGTAGTGCTGGTCACTCAAGCGGGTCTTTTCACTCTGGGAACTCAGGTCTTTCACTGTAGGGAAACTTCTTGAGTTATTCCTTTGATTTCTTCTCCTCTGTTTCACTATTTTCTCTTTCTGGAATTTTATTTTATTTATTTATTTATTTATTTATTTATTTATTTATTTATTTATTTATTTATTTTGAGAAAGGAAATGGATTTGAAATTCCTGAAATGATCCTCTGCTCTCTTGTATGTTCTCCTATTTTATACATTTAAAAATATCCCCCTAACTACTAGGTATTTTTTCAACTTCAGTGCTGCCATATTTGTTACTTTCTATGAGTTATTTTTTCTGCTGGGTTTTTTGTTTGTTTTTAGTGTTTTATTGCTTTGTAAGTATAAGAGCTCATCTCTCTCTGGACATCAGTGAAAATTTTTAAGCCTTCTTTTCCCTAAAATCCATCTGTTTCTTCCAGTTAGCTCTTGTTCCATTTGCTAATTTGTTTATTTTCTTCCCAACTGTGCCCTAACTCTTGGCTATTTGATCACCACTGAGCTCACTGGAGGCTGGTGGAGAGCTTGCCATCCATGATTTCTACTCGTGTAAGAAGCCAGGAACATTTTACTGGGAAGTCCCAATTCCCAGTGAATCCTAAATCACTGGGAAATCCCAGAGAAGATGTCCCAGTTTCTGCCTGGAGGCTCTGTCCCTTTCCGGCTGAAGACCAGTAAAAAAAAGCTGTTCCCTCCTCATGTAGTTGCTCCCTTACTCACCTCTTCGCGAGTCCAGTTATACGTGGGAAAACCATTCACCGTGTTCCGTAGGTCACTCGTATGATTTTCTGTAGTTTCCGTTCTTTTTTCAAATCCTTTCTTTCGTACATTTTTCCATTTACACTTCCAGTTTTCTAGCCCTGTTTTCTACTGTGTCCCATCAAGAACTGACATTGTATTTACAAGTGAAAAAATACTCATTGGGTTCCTTCTCACATATATTCCAGGGCTCTGTTAAATCATCCGCCTTTTAATTCCTTTCCTCTGTTTTTTCCTTGGTGTTCTTCAACGTACTAATCATAGCTGTTGTGAAGCTCTTACCTGCCCACTTCAAAATGTAGGATGACCTGGGAGTCTGTTTATAGTGTCTCTTTTATTTTGTTTTTGTTCACATGCTCCGGTCCTGCCTGGCAATTTCTCACTGCAAGCCGGACGCGGCATATAGAACGTTGTAGGCACGACACACCCCGTGATGCTGTAATTCCCCTCGGAGGGTGCGCCCTGCCTCTGCTGGGCGACTAGAGTGGTGGCTGGTTATTTCCATCCCAGTCGAGGTTTTGCAGCCCTGGGCTTTGTGAATATCCTTATGTGAGAATCTTGTGGGATCCCCTCCCCTGATGAGTCCCAAACTCGGTCTTTTCCTCATGAAACTGCCCAGAAGCAACTCTGCGCCTTTTAGAGATTTCCTCTTAGGTTTTAGCTCCCTGTTCTGCACAGCCCCAGAATACAGCACATGTTCTTCACAGAAATCTGGAGCATGCTTAAGCCGCCCAGGTCTCCACAGAAACCCATTTGATCTTTCTATCCCCAGTGGTGGCCCCTGTCAGTACAAAGCCCCAATCAGTCTGCACGGATAATCCACAAAGGCACCCAAGTTAAAAATGGCAGCAGGAAGTCCACTCAGCTCTTCTAATCTTCCCCTCCCTCCGCCGCTCCTCCTCCCAGCTGTGCCCCACTGCACTCCGAGCCCATTCCCATAATTATCTGCTGTGGCAGCCACATGGCCTTCTGCCCCCAGCTCTGTCCCGCTTGGAAAAACGAAAGTCACCAAGATTGATTTTTTTTTTTTTCAGCTCTGGGAAAGAATTTTATAATTGTAAGATCAATTTGGAGATGTGTTCAAGTCATTAAAATCATGGTTATTAGCATTTCCACATTCATAGAACGTTATTCATTGGTAATTTGGAAAATACAGCTGGTAAAGCAGTATTTATACAGATCTTTATATTGTTGACACATGTTTCTTATCCAAAAGTAATCTATCAATATTACATTTGTTAATATCACCACTGAGCTCATTAGAGCTGGACATAAAGTTTCTGAAATTCTAATTTTTGCTTGAAAACTCAAATTTTTTTCATTAGAAACTAACGCCATCCGTTACTTTCCTTGAACTGGCAGACTCATACCGTTCATCAAAACCCAAGTCAAAGTAATCATAGTTTTGCATCAGTTGTATAATGTGTTTCATGGAAAAGTCGCTTGTCAGGTTACACCTCAAATGCCTTTCTTTAAACCCATGATCACACCTTAGTGAAATCAGTAGGGATGCTTTATGGTTGAAATCTGTGCTTTTCCTTTTGCCATGTCAGTTACTCATGATGCTTTCTTAAAAGATTGAAGTAATACAGCAGATCAATAAACTTTGGTTCCTGCTCTTGAAACTTCAGTATAGACTTAGAGTACAAAATGTTTGTTTTGACTATGGGACTTAGACATACGGATGTATTTTGTAGGTACAAAGAAACAGTGTCTTGTGTGGGTTCTTGATGCCATATATCATTCTATTTTGCAGCATCTAACATTCACGAGAGAATTTGATTCAGATTCTCTAAGACATTATAGCTGGGCTGCAGATACCTTGGACAATGTCAATCTTGTCTCAAGTCCTGTTCATTCTGGGTAAGTAATCTAAAAGTCACTTTTCTTTATCCTGTTACATGAACATTACATTTAGTATTTGGAGTTATAAATTCATATCAACACGCTTCATATGGATGAAATATCGGTCTTTGAAAGACTTCATTAATGAGTATATGTGATGTATATTTGTAAGTCATTAGTCAATGTTTTTTTTTTTCTGAGCAAAAGGAATATCTATTTTTTGTTGAAGAAAGCACAGTGTTAGAAAGGAAAAGAATTAGAGTATTGATGTGTAAAAATTTCTTGTCCATCCAGGTCTTTAATTTTTCTTTTCAATTAAAAACAATTAAATCTGGTCATTTCCCCTAATTTTACTTTATTCTAATAAATTTTATTTCTGAGTACCTGATTTTCCTTTCTAATGAAAAATGAAGTACGTAGGTCTGTTTATTTACCTCGCTGACTGCTTTTATGCTTTTCTTTGAGCCTGAAATCTTCAGATCAAGTTTGGTACCTTCTGCATTCCTGAAATAAAATTATGATTAAATTGTATTGTTATAATTAGAAGAAGAGATTGATTTTAAAATGGAAAGAAAGGAATCCACTTTTAACAAGTGAATGTACCAGGAGTGCAGTGGTCAGAACCTCATGGGACAGGCTCCTCCCACTGTCCCTCGGGTTGGTGGAGTCTGGGGCGGGCGGTGGGAGGTGACCCGCTCCAATGACTGAATTGAAAAGCAGTGTATTTTTCCACGTGGGATTCTTCACCTTTTGGTAATTAAAACGTGGGATAATTGAATCTCCACAAACGGAATGGAAATAATTGAGGTGATGAAAAACATCCGGGTGTTTTCACCGCTGAAGCTGGCATTTAGGCCATAAATTAGTTGTGACCCAGGACAAGGATGGATTAACTTGCAATTAAAGAAATTAACAATAATTAACATTTCTGAAATGCTGTATTACATGATATTTTCTGCTACTTTTAATAAAATAAATTGTAACAGTTAATGTTTACCTTTGTATGTGCCTGGCATTGTGTTAAATGTTTTACATGTATTACTTTACTTAATTTTTATTTGAAGCTTGAAATGACACTGTGAGATAGCTTTTACTCATTATCCCCATTTTGCAGATGAAAAGTTGGAACTCAGGGTAACGCCACAGCTTATTTAAAGTATTCTTACAGAATTGTGGCTTGTAGCACAGACATTTGCAATATCACTCAAATGGAAATAATTGACATGAAAGAGCTTTGTAAACCATAAACTACATGGTGGTCTTTCACTCATTAACATTGCATTTCTTTAGCTTAATTGGAAAAATCTCTAACTATAGTAATATTAATTTTTAATTGCTTAAAATATTTATACCACTGATGTTAGATGTTTATGGGTCTAACATCGCAAAAGCAAAAAAAAAAAAAAAGTCAGTTGAGAAGGCAAATATGAACGACTTGGGACACAGTCAGTGAGCAGCATGTTTAAAAAGCTCCTCGTAGCAAGCTTGGACTGTTGCCATGCCACAGAGACCTGGAACAGCATCTCGTGCCCCACCACCATGGGAAGGAAGCCACTCGGGTCTCATCTAGTCTACTCTCATGCTTTGCTTCATGTGCGAAGTAGAGGGAGCACAGAAGCTAGTGAAATCTAATGAAATCAGAAGTAAACTTTCCCATACACGGGAGACACTGAAATATTTGAATACGCAAATTCTCTCTTTTTCCTCTTGAATGTATTGAAGACAGTGGGCATGTCCAGGAGAGCAAAAATAAAGGCAGTTCATGTGGGCTTATTTGAAAAGGAAAATACAGACTCGGCGTACACTTGGAAAGGGTTCACTAATGCCAGGCCCTTGGAGCTGCTTCTGTAGCCAGTTAAAGGGAACATTTCTCCAGCTTGTCCCGCAGATGCCAAATGCCTTGGTTTCATTTTCGGATGGTTTTTATTTTTCCTTTGCTTATCATTGACGTTTTCCGTTGCCTGCTTCTACTTACCTTACATTAATTCCCCACATGCTTCTGAATTATTTTGCAGCTGTTCTTCTCCACTTCCTCAGTATGATTCAAGGTGATAATTGTGTCCTTTATGTGAACCATCCTTTTTTAGTATTTTTAATTCATGTGACCGTTAGATGTGTCGATGTCTGTAGTGCATCTGCATTTGTCATCCTGCTGTTCTTAAAGCTAGAAACCTCCCTGTGTTCATTTTAGGATCATTTGTGGAATTCCTGCTTTATTTTTTTTTTTTTTTTTTTTTTTTTTTTTTTTTTTTTTTTTTTTTTTAAAGATTTTATTTATTTGACAGCGAGAAACACAGCGAGAGAGGGAACACAAGCAGGGAGAGTGAGAGAGGGAGAAGCAGGCTTCCCGCCGAGCAGGGAGCCCGATGTGGGACTCGATCCCGGGTCTCCGGGATCATGACCTGAGCCGAAGGCAGTCGCTCAACCAACTGAGCCACCCAGGCGTCCCGAATTCCTGCTTTAGTGTCAGTATTAATCAGATACGACCAGTATGATTAAACGTCACCTTTTGATTTGTTTCTAATAAGTTATTTTGCATGACATTTTATTTTGCACAGAATATGTAAGGAATGAGTTTGGAAAACAAATCCCTGTCTTTCACGATCTTACTGAATAACAGGACCCTGTCCTCCTTAACATATATTCTCACCTTTCCTCAGTCTATTGGCTTTATAAAGTTGGAAACCTTAGAGCAGTAAATGATTGCTAATGAATACCAGCCAGGCACTGGGAGCTATGGGAACCCAGAGAAAGAGCTTCTTCTAATTGGTCGTTAAAATCTTCTAAGACCTGTTTTTTCCATTTGGTTCTGATACTCTCTGTAGTTTGGATATTTTTATATTGACATGGATAATCTTCTTATCTGACTTTCAGACTGTTCAGCTACAAGTGTTCTTTATGTATATCTTTTCCATATAGACATATGTTTAGTATTAGTAACCTTGTTTGGCCTAGGCAGTTCCTAAGCACCCTTAACACAATAGTTATTGTTCAGCGGATCACTCAGTAAGCATTTATTATGTACCTACTGTATTTGGGAACTGTGCTCAGTCCTGCAGCTCAAGCAGCTGACAAAACAGGCCTGACCGGAAATACCACCTATACTGTTGACCTCAGTTGCGGTATAAACACTCCAGTGTTTATCTGTACTAATGCAACCAAATTTTCACACCCAAACTTTATTTTTTTTTTAAGTTTTATTTAAGTGATCTCTACACCCAATGTTGGGACTAAAACTCATGACCCTGAGATCAAGAGGAATCCTGGCGGGCCTCCAGAGTTTCTCTGGAATCATTTCTAATCCATTCTGTTGCTATTATTCCCGGCCACAAGCTGATTTGCTCTGCTGACTGCCAGGACCGTACGTCTAAGACAGTGTGGGCTCGACCAGGGCAGTCTCAAGGGAGCCGTGTTGTCGTTTAGCACTGGGGGCAATTCTCAGGGACACTTGCACAAGTGAACAAGTCTCTTGTCTGTGACATGGGAGCTCTCTGTTTTTTGTTTTTGAGGGGGGGTCAGTCTCTTCCCAACTTACTTTGAATATTACACTGGTTCCAGCTTCTCAAAGTAAGTCTAATGTTTAAAAAAAAAAAAAGTAATCTAGAAGAAAATGGCTAAATCCAAAATAAGTAGAAGGGTGTGAAAACGATTCCACGTAACTGATGACCAGAGTTGGTTCTGAACATCTGATTGGCTGAGAAATGAGCCCCATGCTGTTGCCTTTCTCCATGGGAATGTCAGGTCAATTGGCTTTGTTGAAGAAGTTCCTCTTCCAAGGTCAAGAAGCATCACTCTTCAGGAAAGGGTCCCCAGCTAGGACCTCCATGCAAAGTCCTAAAATCTGTTTGCAGGATGTTAGAACTGTCTTTAGATGAGCTATGTTTAGTCGAAGATTTTGATGGATGGGATTATTCCCTCCCCCCAATACTATACGTATTCAGATAATTTTCTACTCGTCAACATGTGGTGCTGCTTCGGTAATAAGCATATTTTCACATGTGAACATTGGGATGCAAAGGGACATATGTTCTCCTGTCTGACTTGTATTCTTCCATATGCTGGACTCATCGGTTGTACGTTCACCGGAGTCCTCTGTAATGCCCGAGAATCGAGGAGGACGCTCCAGGAGCGTGTGATAGGAATCAGGAATTGCAATATGCTATAACCCAGATGAGATACTATTAATTTCCCTACATTTTCATATCTACATGCTGACAAATAATTTTTCTTCATTAGCTTTAATAGAAAGACCAATGACAGAAGTATAATATACTATTTAGAGACATTTTCTAAAAGGCTCTTCAGTTCTGTATGGCTATACAGATACTCAAGTGGAGGTTATTTTGAACAGTTTTAATGCCAAGTTTATACTGAAAGATTAAATCCCTCTCCATCAAAATTGCCTGAGCACAACTAGCTATCTGCTTTTTAGAGTGTTCGGTATGATTAAGTATATATTTATTTTATGAGTTGTACATGTTAAGACATACCGTGGAGTTTCATCTGACTTGTCAGGGAGAGAGACTCTGTAGTCAGCATCTGGCTGAAACCATTTATAGTTCAAATGACGCTCAAATATAGCTGAAGTCATTCACAGACCACACAGAGCGGTCCGAATTTGGGCTTTTACATGCGTGACAGTCCTGTAAGAGCCCTTTTCTAATCCCCGCTTGGAACCGTTTACTATTCCTCCATTGGATTATCTGACTAAGTGTTGGCTTCTATCAGGAGGCCAGCGTCTCCCCAAAAATAGGTTGTCACGTCCCACTTTTTGCCCAGTTCACAAGTTGAATGCATGTTTGATGTGACTCCACTGTATTTACTTCCGATTTATTTTTAAAGAGAGGAAATGATAGCTACATTGTCTGTCGTTTGAAACCCTAACATTTAATCTCAAAATCTCCCGTGCAGATGGCGCGTTTCCCTCCTTGATTTCACCTCCGGTCTTCTCCCTGCAGGTTTCTGGTTAGCTTTATGGTGGATGCGAGAGGCGGCTCCATGAGAGGGAGCCGGCACCATGGGATGAGGATCATCATCCCCCCGCGCAAGTGTACGGCCCCCACCCGCATCACCTGCCGCCTGGTAAAGAGACATAAGCTGGCCAACCCACCCCCCATGGTGGAAGGAGAGGGATTAGCCAGTAGGCTGGTAGAAATGGGTCCTGCGGGGGCACAGTTTTTAGGGTGAGTTATTTTGTCATTTTTTTCCTTGGTCCTTGTGTGATATATTTAATTTTCTTTGCCCTTTTTAAAAACTCTGGTAGTTAACTGTTAAAACTACTTAGTCAGACCATTTTGATCGAGTGCACATTCTGTGCAGTGTCAAAGGTCACCACAGCTGTGTAGTTCTGTGAAAGCTAGGAGGCTGATACTTCCTTAACTCAGTTTGCTGGTGAAAGCTTTACTAACCACGAAGCATGTTCTCTGCTCAGCGAGTGCACGGAGCCCCGCGGCCCCCACGGAAGTCAAGGCACCATTCTTAGGGGAAAAATAGATGGCAGAGCTATCCCACCACGTTGAGTAAATGGCTACTATGGGTACATGTCTTTTTAAAAAATAACTTTTAGGAAAGTAATCCGTGGTGATACAGGCTTTTGCAAAAAGGAGTCAACGAGTTCATTCTCTGAGGTGGCGCTTGGGCGCAGATCGGGCAGGCTCTGTCGTGACGGACAGTTTGCTCACAGTTTCCCCTTCTCGTTTCTCTTCCTGCTGCATGGATGTTATTCAGTAAACTGCATCTTCCCACCAATCCTCCCCCTGTAAATGAGGGCGAGAGCTTGGTTAGCCGAATCCTGCAGCTTGGGCCTCAAGGAACAAAATTTATTGGGTAGGATCTTTATAGACAAGATACAGAATGTCTACAATTCCTTTTTTCCATTTTCAGTTTTTTTCTGTCACACCCATGGTCTTCTTCTTGTCTTAATTTTATTTTTATCTTTTCAGTTTATAATGCTTTCAGTTGATGTGTGTCACTGAAAGAAACAAACCATAGTGGCTTGACTTAACTATAGCACCCGCCCCCTGCCTCCCCTCTCCTTCCCGAGCATGTGGACCCCACTGCGAGCCTTCTGCTTCATAACTTTGTGCTTCTGTAAACCTTTCTTTATTTTGAAATGTTTCAACTGGTTATGCTAGTTTTTAAGACAGACTGACGATCTAGTTTTAACCCAGCATAAGAGAAGGCATTGGCAAGCTCTGAATCGACAGATGCGTGTGTGGATATATATATGTGACATATATACACACATATATGTACGTGTCTGAGGTCACAGTTCTTTAAAAGTACGTACGTATGCATACTAAGTAATCTTGATGGGCTTTGAGAAACTAAAGTCCTCAAGAAGTAAACTGAATCTGATAAATGTTAGGGATACAGAAGATGCTTAAAGAGAGCCAGTGAGGCAGCCGATCGAATATTCTACTGAAGTGATTAAACTGTCTTGTTCTGTTTTGTCTAAGCTGAAACGTGTCGGTGTTCAGTGTTCGTTTGCTTGTCTGTGTGACTGGTGGATCTGCCTTGGCCGTGTGCATGAGGAGACCCGTCATGAAAAGTCCTGCTTGGCTGTCACCGCGGTCACTGGGTCACACCTTCTCCCCACCGTTGCTGAATGTCCTACACAAAGCCACATTCCTTAAATATTTACAGAGACAGTATCTGATCCATTAACCTGCAAAGATTGTATCTAGTTCTCAAAAAAAAAAATGTAATGGCAAATCAGACATGGTTAAAACGATGTTCAATATCTTGAAATTATTAACACTCTTAGGAATATCTGATTTTGTTTCCACCTATCAAAAAATAAAGGCATTATAAAAAATTTTTAAATCCTTAATTTGAATCAATTGTGATTATTTTGCCAAAAGAAAAATTGTATTTATCATCCCATTTTACGTGAGTGCTTTGGTAATCAGTGGAATGCTCCTGTCTGCTTGTGTTATTGGATCATTCCGATGCCTCCCCCTTTTTATGCTCTTACCTGTTTAAAGCCGTGTCTCCTGTTCTCACGTGTACTTAAACACAGAGGTCAAGAGGTGAGGTCACATACAACCTCTGTAGGAGAATAATGATACTGTCTACTTAAATGTCATAAAATAAAGCTGCACAATCCAACTACATAAACTGTGTGTGATTGTGGTCTGCTTCCTTCCATCCATCTTTTTTAGCATTTATCCTATTTTAAAAGTTAACAAAATTATTCCTGTGCTCGGTTGGCTGTCTTCAATTTGCAGCCATCCTTTTCACGGTCTTTGGCGAAAGGACACTGTCAAAAATTAACGTATGGCTATATTACCGTTGCAAGCCAACAAGTGCTTTTTCAGAAGTTTAAATCTTCCTGTGCAGGTTATACGAAAGTCAGGAAATTAAGCTGCCCACTACCATTTCACAAATTAAATTCATCGCCAGTCGCTGTTGGAGGGAATGAATCGCTCTACCGACCATTTGCTTCCTCAGGGACCGACACCTGTGATCTTTCAAAGTCGGAAATGTATAGAATTTCTTTTTCAAAGAAATGACTGTGTCCTTTTAAAACATTAGCTTTTTTGTATAATGTAAGCTAGCTATTGTGTTTTTAAAAATGGACCGACTTTTTTGGGTCTATTTTCATAACTTTCAATTCCTTGATTCAAAAATTGTGTTTATATGTGCTGACTATTTTCCCCTTATTAAATCAAAATGCCTAACAGGCAGTAGGCCCTTACGAATCGTTGGTGAATGAATGAATGATGGCATGTTTCCAGGCTTCTAACATATGATTTAATTAGCAAATGATTCTGCAGCTTTGAAGTTATTCCCCACCTCAGTGGCACCTCTGATTTTCAAATGAATACTGTTATGAAACTATTTTTGGAAGTATGATACTATAAATATATTTCATTTGATCGCAAAATAATGTGGATTTTTCTTCCAGCCCTGTCATAGTGGAAATCCCTCACTTTGGCTCAATGCGAGGAAAAGAGAGAGAACTCATTGTTCTTCGGAGTGAAAACGGTGAAACGTGGAAGGAGCATCAGTTTGACAGTAAAAATGAAGATTTAACCGAACTGCTTAATGGCATGGACGAAGGTAATTATGACGACTCCTTGTCTCTGTAAATGTCACAGGTCAAGATGAAAGGCCTGGCCGAGCTGATGTTCCCGCTGCTCGGATGCCCCACCCTTGAGTTCTGACCCGGGCGGGCGTTTGCGGCCCCGCGTTTACTACTGCTTTCTGAATCTCAGCCGGGAAGCTCCTTTTAACCCAATAGGCTTTTGTTCTCACAAACTCAGGTACAGATATTTCACGGATGACTCTTTCGGCCGTTAGTTAAATATGTTCATCTTTCCAAGACTCAAGAGAGTCTTCTGAGTGCGAGATGTGTAAGAAGGAGGTGAATAGTAATGGAAGATAGGCAAAGCATGCAGAACATTTTTAAGGAAATACATTCACATTTTATTTTTGGAATTTTTATTTCTGGATCCTTTCCGGTATCTCCGTTTCTCCGTTTTGTCCCCGATGATTTCAACATTCTTTTTTTTATTTTATTTTATTTATTTATTTGACAGAGAGAGATCACAAGTGGGCAGAGAGGCAGGCAGAGAGAGAGGAGGAAGCAGGCTCCCCACTGAGCAAAGAGCTCGATGTGGGCCTCCATCCCAGGACCCTGAGATCATGACCTGAGCCGAAGGCAGAGGTTTCATTCACTGAGCCACCCAGGCGCCTGATTTCAACATTCTTTGCAAATTTTTAATTTCTATTGGGCAATAATCATGGAAAAAAAAATAAGTTGCAGGCTAGTTTTTGGAGTCTGTGTCGTGTTCGGTGACTCCTGGTAAGGCCACGTGGCTGAGCTTGTCACGGTCATTGGAGCGTGTCACCTCCCTCAGCTGTCTGACCCTCAGAACCAAGCAGGTTTTCTGACTAGATACTGGGAATAAACTCGTTTTGAGACTAGGTCCTTGATGCAGAGGTTTCCTTTAAAAGGGTCAAAAACAGTGAGAGACCAAGTTCTCCACAGAATGAGTCTTTATACTGACTTCCTAATCACTACAAATTCAGCAGCTGTTCTAAAGAACAGCTTTGTCAGAGATATAATTCACATACCATAAAATTCACTGTCTTAGCATTGAATCCCGTGGCTTTTGGAAGGTTTCAGAGTGAGGACAAAGGAGCTAGACTGACTCTGGTATTTGAGGGATGACCATGGGCGAGTTCTTTGGTCCCTGTAAGCCTTTTATTTCTGTAGAGCGGAGATCACTTTCCTTCCTTCATAGGGTTGTGACTGGGAAAAAAATAATTCTGGGAAGCACTTGTGAAATACAGCTTTTGACACCCAGTAAGTCCTCAAGAAATATCAGCGGTTGTCACTATTCATTCTAGAGAAAAAAAATTACCCAGAGAAAGGTTCTGTATATGACACAGTTAATCCCAGCCAACCAAGAATTTAAAGATGTTTTTACAGCAGGGCAGAAGGGAACTTTCAATTGTTGAGTTTCTATCATTCGTGAGGTAGTACAAATTACTTTCTATATGAAAATTTAAAACAAAAGTATACTACTATAAAGTAGGTAGTTTTAATCATACTTTACAGATGAGGGAACTGAGTTCTGACCGATCAAGTCACTTACTAAGGTCACCGAAACTAAGCAGAAGCGCTGGAGCTGAAATTTTGTTCTATTTTGTTTTCAAAGACTTAACCATATCCCACTGATTTTAGAGATGTGTGTCCCGTGGAGAAGAAAATAAACTTACAGAGGAAAATTCCTACAAACCCCTAGTTTTAAGGCCCATAAGAATAGTCATATTTATATATGATACTGACATTTAGATGACATACCATCTAGAACTTCAAATGATTTCTAATAGGAACATGCAGTGGTAATTAAGAGTTCTAATTTTTATTACCTTAATTTAAAGTGTGAAGTAGAATCATTCTCTTATAAGGAAATTGATAGGAAAACACAATTAAAAGTTTTAAAAAGAATACATCCTAAGAGAATGAATTGAATTAATTAGCATTTTGAAAATAGAAAAAGAATATAGATGATTCAAGATTTAAAAATGGAGAGAAGAAGAGAAGTAGGTTTTCCAGAGAGTATAGCTATTTTGATTTAAGGAAAATAGAGTAGATAAATATTTTCATGTTTCTAGTGTTCTTCTTTTTTTAAGATTTTACTTACGCCTTTATTTGAGAGAGAGAGAGAGAGAACATGAGCAGAGGGAGAGGCAGAGGGACAGGGATAGAGGGAATCTCAAGCAGACTTCCCTGTGAGCGTGAAGCCTGATGCAGGGCTCCGTCCCACGACCCTGGGACCATGACCTGAGGTGAAATCAAGGGTTGGTTGCTCAACTGACTGAGCCACCCAGGTGCTCCCATGTTCCTAGTGTTTCTTAAATGCCTGCATTATAGATTACTAGTTATTGAAATAGAGCCTCTGCTATACAAGGATTTTCTTTTTTTTTTCCCTTTGTAATGGAGAGCCACCTTACTACTGTAACCTCCTGAAGGTGGTGTGCGTGTCTTCATCCCCTCTGAACCCCAGGGTCAGACGCCGCACTGATCAGGCTTTCCCCCATTGCCGGTGAGGGGCAGCAAGAGGAACCTCCTTACAATTATGTAGCTCTCTGGAGGAAAAGTTCTCATTAGTCTATTTCCTCCACTCCAAACATCATTAATGTTAATCTCCAGGAGAAATTAAAGAGGAGCATTTACTTTGAGGAAAGTTCTGAGAAAATAACAATATTCCTGAACATTCTAAAACTGTGCTGTCCGATAGAACTTTATGCGATGATGGAAATACCCCATATGCGTGCCGTCCAACCGTAGTCGCTCGCCACATGTGATTTTGGAGTACTTGAGATGTGACTAGCAGAGCTGAGGAAGGTAATCTTTCATTTTGTTTTATTGATTTCAGATAGGCAATCATAGGTACTCACTAGCTCGTCAGACGCTGTAGTTCTAGCAAAGACACTGAGTCCTAATATGTTCTTCATTCTTGAGGGTAGATTATAGCATAGGTACTATATACTATATACTATATACTATATACTATATACTATATACTATATACTATATACTATAGGTAGTCCTAAAGTCACAAGTGGATTTTTTTTAACTCTGAAGGTTTACTTATGGAATGGACTTCCATGATTTCATGCTGACTTGTGTTCATTTTGTTTTGAATACACCAATTTTCAACTAGGACTTAGTCCTGTCTTTGCTTAGTTAGGTGATACCCCTAGTGCTGCCCTGCTCAGGGCATTTCTCTGGTGTTTGAAAGAAATGATGCTAGAACCCTCCATCTCAGATTCTGTGTGTTATCTTGGAAATCGTAGGGAGAGTTTCTTTGCTGCAATTTTATTTATTTATTAAGAATATTTTATTTTGGGTGCCTGGGTGGCTCAGTGGGTTAAAGCCTCTGCCTTCGGCTCAGGTCATGATCTCAGGGTCCTGGGATCAAGGCCCGCATCAGGCTCTCTGCTCGGCAGGGAGCCTGCTTCTTCCTCTCTCTCTGCCTGCCTCTCTGCCTACATGTGATCCCTCTCTCTGTCAAATAAATAAATAAAATCTTTTTTAAAAAAGAATATTTATTTATTTATTAGAGAGAGAGAGAGAGTGCAAGCATGAGCGGTGGGGAGAGGGAGAGGGAGAAACAGATTCCCCGCCAAGCAGGGAGCTCGATCCCAGGACCCCAAGATCATGTCCTGAGCCAAAGGCAGACACTCTTAACTGAACCACCCAGACACCCCATAAATGTCTCCTTTTTAACCCTGTCCTATAAATGAATCCTGCTTTGTAACTAACTTATATGTTACTTTTATAACTGGTCCTATTATACCTTATTCTCTGAAAATCTTAAAATCCAAATATTCAAAAATCATCTTAGCTGATACTTTGATAACGGACAGCAACAACACAATCGTTAAGATGAGATTATGGTTCTGTTGTATTTCAGAGCTTGCAGATCCTTTCCAAAGGCACAATTTAGTGGTTAGAATTGAGGTGTTAGAGTTATTTAGTAGTCAGAGTAATTTCAGGGAAAGACAGGTTCAAGGAGGAGGATAATTTTCCCAGTGTAATGTGGCAGTTAGGATCAGGATCTGTGGACGTCCCATGGACTGGAATTCCCATCCTGACCCTCTGCAACCCTAACCAAGAACTCGATCTCTCTAAACTTTAGTTTCAGTCTATAAAGTGAGGATCCCTCCCAGAGAACTAAGGGGAAACTGACAAGCTAGTATATGTAAACTAATTCACCCACGGCCCACTGATTCATGAGAACCACTCAGTCAGTGCTGGGATTCATGGCCACTGCCATTGACGTTGTGCGGGAGAGCAAGTTGGGGCTAAAGTCTGAACTTTTCCGGTTGCCAGGCCATCTGCTCCCACACTGGCTGCGGGACAAAGGGGCCTCTCACCGGATGTTCCAAGTCATTTACCGGCTAGCGGATGCCCTGCTCTTGGTTCCTACCTCCCCATCACCGCCACGCAGCCAGGAAATAGTAAAAAGATCTAGATCTAGACTTCCGACTCCAAATTTAGCTGTTTTTCTATAATACTCCTTCGCCTTTTTGTGTTCTCAGATGAAGGAGGCCTATGAAAGTGTTCTATGTGGAATAAAAATGTTACGTAAATGCTAGCTACTATTTAAAATTTCCGTGACTCATCAAGGTACCATCTTAGTTCTTCGGTGACTCAAAAGGATATGACATGTATTCAGGAAAAAACTGTCATTGCAAAATACAATGGAATTAAGATTTATCTCTGCCTCTAGCGAGCCCAGAGACAGAAGTGTATGGATGGTCATGCTAATGGGAGGCCTGTCAGCAGAGCTCCTGCTGAGGTGAGAAGCTAGAATGACCGAGGACAGGTGGTCTGGGTGGGAAGGACCTGCTGCAACCGCCAGGGTATCGCATGGCGGGAACAACTTTTCTCTTTGGCAGCGGGCATACGTCTTGCTCGAGCACTTGTCACATCTCTGCTGAGAAAAAGATACTGCAACGCACAGAATCTTCATTCTGCCCCCAAATACATCGTTATGCCAAGTGGAATACACTTCGTAATACGTTTGTTTAAAAGCTTTAGTTAAGTGAACTCACAGAGTTCCGTGGAACATGTTTAGAATTGTGTCTCTGATGTCAGACCCCAGTGGGTGTTTTGTAGTTGTGGTTTCGCTGGAACTGGGAGTATTTATAGCGGAAGAAGCCTTCGTCCGTGGAGGTCTCAGAATTGCAGAGCTTGAGAAATGCTCCTGCCCTGCGCCATCACAGGGTCGCCACTCTCCATGTGTGGCCAGAGCAGGTGCGGTCGTACGCAGAGATGTGCCACGAGTGGGAAACACAGCAGGTGCACAAAGTACCCCCCCCACACACACGCACATCTATAGCTCATTAATAATTTTTACATCACGCACATGTTGAAGTGGCAATATTTTGGATATACTGGGCTAAATAAAAGATAGTGTTAAAATTAATTTTATCTGTTCCTTTTTATTTTTCCAGTATGAGCGTAAGGACACTTAAAATTACAAATGTGGCTTGCATATATTTTTTTTAGACAGTGATTCTGCGGATAGTGTGTAGACTCGTGTAGCCACGTTTATTAGGTTTTAAAATCAAGATCATTGCTACCTAAGCATCGCAAGAAGGCTTTGAGGATGTAGGGATTGTGCTATTTTAAAATCCCAGCCACTGTATTGGAACCAAGGGTGGCTGAAGGTCCCCAAACTATGCTATAATGCCAGGAAAATGTTTCCTTGTTGTTGTCATTGCTTCACTTTCCCATGAGACCGAGTGAAAGTTTAAGATAATACACTTTGGATGAAATAATTACGCTATTTCTCTTCTTAAATTGAAGCAAGAAAGAGGAATTGATATCTATGTTATATAAACAGAAAACAAATTTTCCATAATTTATTATCTAACCTTATCAACTGGAACTATAGAAACTACAGACTTCTTAGTTAAATATTGCTAGTTCATTTCAATGGACCTTGTTTTTAATTTATCAGCCTGGAGACAAAGAGGAACCCTAAAGCATCAGGTTCACTTGTAGCAACAGCTGAGCCCTAAGAAGTGAAATAGGATGCTTTATGTTGCACACAGCACCATCTGTTGGGCAGCTCTGTTAACAATCTTGAAAAATTCTGGAGGAAAAAGTAAAAATTGAACTTAACCAAATCAAGATTGTGTTAGGGTTGTGGGGGGAATGCATGCTAGTACTGTCAGCTAAGCCATAATAAAATACTGACTTTTGATCTGTGGCCGTAAGACTCCGTCTAATCAGTCGCCTGACACCTCGCACGGTGCGAAAGGAACGGAACCTGTGCGAGAACGGTCCCCACACCAGCGGGCTGGGAAATGAGAGCGCGGCCAAAGCAAATGAACGTTAATGATGCTGGTTTTATGTATGCCCGTGTATGTGCACTTGCCAGCATCCGCATGTGTTTATGAAACATTCATGCCTCAAACAATGACGTCGAGCAGCCCGACCCACACGGCACACAGAAGGGGGCTCTTAGCCCTCTGAGGACAGGGAAGCACGTCTGAGAGACAGGGTGTAGCCTTATTACCCTCACTGTGCGTGTGGCTAGAGCTAATACGCCAGACACAGCAGGTCTGGGCCCCCTGGGGTCCCGTGTGCTTCTGTATCTGGGGACCCAGGCTGTGTTAGTGATTCACAGTGGTCAGCTTGCCGCCGCTGTCTGGTCCTGATTCTGAACACTGGATTATATTGTTTGTCTTTTCCTGGACGCAGTAGCAGTGGTTTTACCAAAGGTCAGAGAAAGTGACATCCTGGAGCTCATTGCATGAAGACCATGCTTTCTTATTTACATAAGGGGAAAAGTAACCAAATGGAAAAGAACATTTTCCTGGAAAAAACACACAGAGAAGCAGATGCAGAAAATGTAAAGTTTCTGCAATCCTGGAGAAAAACCTCAATGATTTTTCCAACATGACCAAACATCCGCTCCCTTACTTGTCTCCCAGAAAGCCTTCCCTAAACCCCGGAGTGAGTTAGATCCACCTGGTAAATATGGCCACGACACCTGGCCTGTCTTCTTCTGTAGCAATCCACTTTGAATTTTGCCGTCTTCCTTGATGTACTGTGAAGTCCCCATGGACAGGGACCAGCCCTGCCTCGGCGACAGCCACATGCCCCGTGCGTGGGACAGCGTGGACAGGGACCAGCCCTGCCTCGGTGACAGCCACATGTCTCGTGCGTAGGACAGCGTGGACAGGGACCAGCCCTGCCTCGGCGACAGCCACATGCCCCGTGCGTGGGACAGCGTGGACAGGGACCAGCCCTGCCTCGGTGACAGCCACATGTCTCGTGTGTAGGACAGCGTGGACAGGGACCAGCCCTGCCTCGGTGACAGCCACATGCCCCGTGCATGGGACAGCTCGTGGCACAGGACTGTCATCCCACCGTGTTGGAAACATGGATGCTTTGTATCCAGGCATCTGTCCCCACTTTTGATGATACATTTCCTTAATAATTCGGTGACCCATACCCAAGAGAGAAGACAACTATTCCTAAAGGAAGGGATGCCACAACCAAATAAGGAGAGGAGGTCTGGGTGGCAGGGAAAGGGCAAGTAATGATTAGAAATTCATTTAAAAATACTTTTAAGAAATAGGATTGTCAGAAATTATATGGATCGCTAAAATTGGAGAGGAAAACAAATAGATCACTATTTTGAGACATTCTTCATCATTTAGCACTGTTAATAAAAAATTGTATAAATCTCAGTAACAAAGAAGATCCGTACCTTGCGTATTTAAAGATGTAAAGTAATGTGATCCAGACAGACGTAAAGCAGATGCCAAAACTGAATAAGAATATAAGTTAAATTATCGTAATTGTAGGTGGGGGCACCTGGGTGGCTCAGTCAGTTGAGCATCTGGCTCTTGCTTTCAGCTCAGGTCATGCATGATCTCAGGGTCCTGAGATTGAGCCCCAAGCGTGCAGCTCAGAGTATGCTTGGGAGTCTCTTTCTCCTTCTTCTTTTGTCCTTCCCCGTATTCTCTGTCTCTCTCTGTCTCTCAAATAAATACATTAATTTTTTTTAATTCTCAAATTGTAGATGTGCATGGGACCTCGCTGTACTCTTTGCAGCTTTCCGTGACACTATATAATCATTTCAAAATAAAAGTTGAGCAGAATTGGAAAGCTTTCTATTACGTTTACATTGAGGAAAATGGGTCAGTTGTATCACTTGGTTTGGGGTTTTTTTTCCTGTATCATCTTGGACAGGCTTGTTACAAAATGTGCATATTCAGATGAAGCTGAACTTGAATTTCAAGGAGGTAAATGTCTATAATTTTTCTGAAATATTTGAATATACTGTAAGTACTCCACTGTTCTACACATTCTATAGCCACAGTTGAATGATACAGACTTGTCTTCTATTTCCTTCATTTCTCCCAATTAATCTATAAATTCTTATATTTAATTTTCTGTAATTGGCAAATTTTCTTTTGACAAATGGAATGAAATTAAGATGATACTATGATTTATATACTGTAAAGATACAGAGATAAGGTAATATGCGTTTTTTTGTATTTTTTGTTTTGTTTTAATGCAACCTTAGATCTCCCATGGAGTGGTTTTCTGGTTCTCCCCTACGCCAAAGCTGTGTGTCCTTGGAAAGAATATGTAATCTAAATTATTATATGAACAGAATTGTGCTGGTGGTTTTCTATCATTTATCTAGCCCAGAGGAAACTTTTCTTGTCCTCATCATAGAGACAAGGAACATAAGGTCCAAAGTCCAAGCTCACTTGTTTAAGGTTGGATCTGAACCCAAGGCACCTGTCTGCACTAACTTCCCACAGGCCCATACAGACTAGCTTGCCCTTTTGAATTCTAATATTGTAGGACTCCATTTTCCCCCACCCCTTATATCAAATACTCTTTAGAGGAGGAAGCTGAGCAGAATATTCACCTAACTAGAAATGGAATTGTAGATATAAAAATCATCCTTTGCGGAGACTTGAGGTCGTGATCTTTCTACAGACTATTCACACTCAAACCTGACCGTCACACTCAAAACAGCCTTCAGAAAATAAATCTGGTCTAAGAAAAAGAACCAGTGTCCCATTTGAGCAAGTTATTGAGACATTTAATCATGTGCAGGTAAAGTGATGCAAAGCTAATCAAAGATGATCATTTGAAAGCTTTGAGATTAAGTCATTTAGTGGGAGCATGATTTTAATCCTGTTATCTATGCTTCATTGTGCTGTGATCTCCATAACATTTATATTTGCAAAGGATTTTTTGATTCTTATTGCGCTGTTGCAAAATCTCAGCCACAGAGAGAGCTACCCCACTTTTTGCCAATAAAGAAACCAAGTGTTACAAGGTGCTTAAGGAATTTATCATTAATCGGTGAGTTAAGAAAGCTGTAGGACATTAGCTTCCATTTCTTGCACAGCAGAAAATGCTGCTATAATCAGGGCTTTCCACTCGTAGAGCGGGCCAGTAAGAAGCCGTATCACCTTCCGGACTAGGGTATCTGCGTATCTGTCCATTACTCATCCACTTATCAGCCACCACCCCTGTGTTAGCTGGTCTGCAGAGACCCGTGTTAAATAGTGGGTGCAGCCCGTGTCTGTATGACGTCGTCCCTTCTCCCCACCCTCTTCCTAGACCCAGCTTCTGAGCTCCAAAGCACACAAGTCACTTCGGGCAAGTCACTTCCTTTCTTGGAATTTTAGACATCATCCTTACCGAATGCTATATGTGGGCCACATATTAACTCATGCACCACAAAGTAGACATTCACTAAGCGTAGACTTTAACATTCCGCCTGGCCAAAACTACCTGTTTCAGAACACGTGTCTTTCTATTCTCTTTAATCTTATTTTTTTTGTGAAAGGTTTATTAGTAACAAATCAAACAGACAGAGGGGGATTCGGGGTCCTTTAATAGTCTGTGGCATTATCAATTACCCAGGCAAGAAGCTCCCTATTTAATGTCATTTTCTCCTTTAATTCTATAGCTACAGAGTCGTGCAGTAAATTCTTTTAAAAAGCAAATCCATTTAAAACTAGTGGACGTTATTGCCCCATAAACTTCTCTTCTCATAGTGAGATGTTTCTCATAGGATCCTCTTGTCGTGATTTTAATAAATTGGGTTCTGAGTTTTTAAGGACAGATATCTGGTGAGAGTCTACTAAGACTTTGCCTCCCACATCTATCAAGTTAGAAAGTCTCCTGAATTGAGTATAAAAAGTAGCTTTTCAGGTGCCCCCCACCCCACCCCCCAACCTACCAAGTCAGGATTCCCGCAGAAGAAGCTGAGGAACCTTCCTCCTCTAATAGATGATTGCTGGTGTTGCTGGTGGCCTAGCCAGTCTGGGGCGCACACAAGCTGCGTTCCCTGCGGGTTTGAATGGGACGCAGACGTCACATTTGTAGAATATTTTGTTGGGTTTAGCTATGTCAAGCGTGGGAGCAAAGCAAAGATTCTTGGTGACATAGTCCTGCTCTCTGACCTAAGTAATAGACTATTTTAAAATCTGAATACAAATAAATCAGTCCTGGAAAGGGTAGTGGCGTTGTTCGTTTTTACGTTCTCAGACTTCATCAGTATATGTCTGGAAGTCTGCCTTTTCTGAAACACCTTTGTAGTTTGCAACACAGAACCTTCAGAAGAGCTCTATATTCTCGTAAGTTTTTGACACTCTTTGGGTACACGTCCATTACGTCAGCGGTAATTTCTCTTATAAGTATGTGGGTGCAATAAAATTTACTGTGGATTAAAACGTAGAAAGACAGGAGCCGCTTTCCACATACAGTTAAAAGGAAACTATTAAAAGAGCAGACAGTAACAGGCCTCTACTACTACATACATTTTAAAGCGAGATTTAAAGAATTGTGTTGTTCTTTGGTACGAAAAGTGTGAGTCTCGTTACTTCCCAAGGAGGTCCTTGTTCCATGGGCAGTAGGCGAATACCTACACTGGGCCAGGCCTCCATATCAGACATCACTTAATTTAGTGCAGTTTCACTGGTCACTTCACATTTTCTGAAAAGAAAATCTGATTTTAATATACGTTAGTAGTTTATTGAAAGTGTAAATAGAATAAAGAGCCTCGTGATAAAGTGCTCACGACGGGGGTTGTGGCCAGGTGTCAGGGCTTCCCATACTTTAGTGTGGAGGCCCCCATAGTCAGCTGGGTCATTAGTTACCTGAAGAAACAGCTAAGATCATTTCATGACTGTGTTTCAGTTCCCTTTTTTTAAAGCAAAAAATAGAGAAAAAATTGCTTGACTTGAATCTACACATTAAAGTATTAACACTCTGCTATGTCATTTATTATATTTGGGTACATTATATTATTAAATACTGGTATTACTATTCTTACATAGGAATACACAAGTATACATCATTATAATTTCCCTCTTCTCTTTCCCTTCCCCTAAATTTTATATGAATCATATGAATATATACATAGACATGTAAAGATGGGATTAGTTGATTGCGATCACATTTCTTTTGCGACTTTTCCATTTAATATGGGTTGGAGATTTACACACTAAAATGTATACTTCTATCCCACTTTTTTAATATTTACATTCCATGGTATGAATATATCATAATTGAATCAACCTTCCTCCTGTACGATGACCAGTAAGAGCTTGTGATAGATTTCCAGGTCGTAAGAACTCCATGGTAACCTTCCTACCTGGCTTTCACTCTGGGCTCTTGCCTCTCACATTTACCTGCTGTCTCCACTATTGTCCTGCTTATGCAGCTACCCCGGTGCAGAATAGCCTGGCCTTCCACCGCAGTAGCTCTTTTTTTTTTTTAAAGATTTTATTTATTTATGGGGTGCCTGGGTGGCTCAGTTGGTTGGACGACTGCCTTCGGCTCAGGTCATGATCCTGGGGACCCGGGATCGAGCCTCACATCGGGCTGCCTGCTCGGCGGGAAGCCTGCTTCTCCCTCTCTCACTCCCCCTGCTTGTGTTCCCTCTCTGGCTGTGTTTGTGTCGAATAAATAAATAAATAATCTTAAAAAAAAAAGATTTTATTTATTTATTCAACAGAGAGAAACAGAGCCAGAGAGGGAACACAAGCAGGGAGAGTGAGAGAGGGAGAAGCAGGCTTCCCGCCGAGCAGGGAGCCCGATGTGGGGCTCGATCATGGCCTGAGCCAGAGGCAGACGCTTAACGGCTGAGCCACCTAGGCGCCCCATCCACTGCTGTCCTTAAAGAGATTATGCTTCTTATAAATCAATACTTAAATACTTTTTTGTAGTTTTTACATTTGTATTGACTTTTATTCTCAGAAAAAAAAGTTAAAAATAAGTACACATAGAAACAGAATATAAGCTGGTTGAGGGAAGACACTGTTTCTCCATTTCATTAGGCAGAGGCTGGGGAATCTGAGTAATTCAGGAGGTGACGTGTGCATGCTACCGTTTAACGAATGGTGCGTGGGATTCCAGTGTCTGAAGCTTTCAGATGGAGTGGGCACAACCCAGAGTGTCCCAGAACCAGTGGCAAATCCTCGGAGACGTTAGGAGTCAGGTGTGGAGTTAGAACCCTGAGCTTCTCTGTTTCCCACTCATCTGCTGCGTCTGATGGACATGCTAACTTTATATTTTGGGGTGGTTTTAATGCTTCCTCAAAGGCAATAGAGCGGAGGTATGGCCTGGCAGCCTCCCCTACTCAAAGGGGTCACTCTTCCCAGTCCATCACCATCACAGTTCCCAGAGGTGACACGGCTGTCTCCCCCTTACCTCCGCACAGATGTTCGTGCAACACGCACACACGCACGCACACACACACGTGCACACACACAGACACGCACACACGCATGCACACACACGCACACGGCTAAGAAGGACATGTTGCCCCAAGTGCCTCAGAGGGTGCCTCGCCGCCCCTGGTAGGTCCAGACTGATCCTGAGTAAACATCATACTCGCCGGACACACGGCTTGTCAGAGTCAGGAAATTTGTGTTGTTTGAAGGATGCAGTTTCACAGCAGTCTTCTTCATGTGCTTCCTATGTGGCATCCTGAGCTATTTCTAAAGGAGAACATAATCACAAATTTGAGGTAAAAAAAAAGTCTGCTTAGCTACGTGTGATACGTTACACAGCAGCTGAAACCAATGATCAGAACTCTTGGTTACAGCATGAATGATGAACTCTGGGAATTCAGACTTTTTAAGTAAGCCAAACCGTGGCAAGGGAAATATATCTGCTCTGCATGGAAAACTTTTGTTTCCTCAATTGCTGAATAGATGAAAACTTCCCCAGAATATTTTCCTGAGCAAACTCTTTGGTTCCTTCCTGTCTCTCTATATTAACCTTTTTTTTTTTTTTAATTATTTGCCTTTGTTTTATTTTCTTTCACTAGAAACTCAGTATTTGGTTTTGGACAGACCAGAGAAGCAGGTCTGTGTGGAGCCCTGTTTCTCTGATTTGCCAGTTAGTTTGGTGTTCCCGCCTCAGAGTTTGACGGTTAATCTATAAAATGAGAAAATGTCACTGATCCAATAATCTGACCATTTGTCTTACCTTTCTATAAATTTTTATTTGAAATAAGCCATGATCTCAGTCCTATGATGAAAGAGGCAGACATGCTCGGAGTTTAAAGAATGGTAGGACATATGCTGTACGTATCAGAGGCTTGGAGAGAGGGCTCTGTGAGTAACAACAGAAGCAAAGCCAACCCCCCTCTCTGAAGTCTGGGAATTTTCCCTTTATTTGTAACAAACCCACCCAACTATGTAAACCCACCATCCTCTTACCTTCCCACCTCCAACCCTCCTGTCCCTCTGAAGTGACCAGCGGCTAATGGCCTAGAATGTCTCTTCTGCAAATTTCTCTTATAAAAATATACAAATGTGCAGATTATATTTTTCCCTAAAAAGGACCAGAGTATGCATTTAGCTCTGCATCCTCTTCTTTCCTCACTTTACACGCTTTATACCCATCAGTATACCGGCCAGCTCGGCTCCCTCCTGCCCTCCCATTTCTCACGTATTGTCACCTCCTTAGGAGACGTGTTCCCCTCATCATCATATTGAAATAATTTCTGCCTCCCCCACCGTCATGATGTCTCCTGTAATTGTCTCGTCATGATACTTCCAGTTCTCCCTCACAAATTTATTTTTCCAAAATACCCTTGGCTTATCTCAAATATTTGACATATCTTGTTTAAGTCAGTATTTTCATGCAAATTATCAGGTTTAATCTTTTCAATATATGTTTTTCTGACCAGTTTTCAGCTTCTGCGAATTGTCCATGTACAGTATTTTGCCGTTTTCCGTGGGCTCGTCTGCCATCCGTGTCCACTCGTGCTGGGGGTCGAGCCTCTTGATCCACTTTGTGTCGGATGTGGCTCTTCTCTTTCTTGGTCTCCCTTTTGTCTTTCAAGCTAACTATTTTTGCCATAGAAAGCTTTATGTATTTATAGTCAAAGTGATTTTCTAGGCTTCTGGGTTTCCAGTTTTGAATACAAAAATTTCTCCTAACCATGACTGAAACATATTCTCTTGATTGTTTTATGGAAACATTTTAATTTGTCTAGGTAGTTTCGTGTCTTAGCCAGTGGGAATTCGTATTTATATATAATAAGATGTAGTGATTTAGCTCTGTTCTGCCAAATAGATTTTCACTTATGTTAATGCCATCTTAAATGAGCCCTCTTCCCCCACTGATTTGAAGTCTAAAATATCTGACTCTGATTTAAATATATTCATTTAAATATATAATATATGATACATACAAGTAAATATATATGGACTTACATATATACCATATATGTGTATAAACATGTATAAATTTAAATCTATTTCTTGCTCTGTTCTTACCCCTCTGACCTATTTGTCTGATCTTAAATATATATTTCTTATATTTTTATATGTCTGTCCATGTAACTTTTATTATGATACTTCTAGATAACTTTTTAAATCTTAGAAGATAAATTCTCCCTCACAAAGCGATTCTTCCAAAATTCTCTTGGCTGGTCTCAGATATTTATTATTTCGTATGCTTTTAAAAATCATTTGTTAAACCAACCGGCATGATGCATAAAGCCTGTCTTTTGGAGGAAGGCCCATGCGGCTGCAGGGTAGGGGCTGAGCTGGAGGTAAGCAGAGGCAAGGGGCAGGGCGATGGTCAGGAAGCGGCGCAGTGGTCCGGGCGAGGCTCAGGGGCTCGGGCGGGGCTGGCAAGGAAAAAACCATCGCCGCGGGAGAACCAGCTGGACCTCCACCTCTGGATGTGCAGTGTCCAGGAGCGTGAGCCACACTATGAGACACGAGCGCTGGACAAAGCCTGCGCCCTTTACCAGAGTCAGGACAAAGGAAGTCGGTTTGGAGGCAGGCAGAAGGAGAGACATGTCCGTTTACGGATAGGTTGAGTTTGATGCGCGAAGGTTCTCGGTGGGTAGACAGAGATTGGTGATGGCAATATTAATCGTTTGGGCAATTTAAAAATATTTTAAGGAGGTTTTCCAACAAAGTTCTAGAGCATTTTCAACATCCTTAAGTCCTTATTTTCTCATGAGGCCCTGCTTTTTTCTGGCTCATTCCTACTTTGGCAGTTTGAGGGCAGATTATTGTAAATGATCACAGAATGAGTATCTCTTAAAGAGCAGGGCTCTGTTCAGATGAGCTAAAATGTCCGTTTTTGAAGCCGTTCGTTCCTCTTCAGTAGAACTATTTTCCTACAAACACTGTGTGTGAATAGCATCATAGTATGTTTAAGTCGCCGTCGCTCTCTCTGCGTCATAGAGACTCTGTTGAGACTACCAGATATGTCATTTTATCTTATCTCTCAAAATTACACATCAGTTTATCCTAAGGTGTCACATAGCTAGGCTTACTCTCATGGCTTCTTCATTCACTTGTCTTTTCAGAACTCGACAGCCCGGAAGAGCTGGGGAAGAAGCGAATCTGCAGGATTATCACAAAGGACTTCCCCCAGTATTTTGCCGTGGTTTCGAGGATAAAGCAGGAAAGCAACCAGATTGGTCCTGAAGGTGGAATTCTGAGTAGCACCACTGTGCCCCTCGTCCAGGCTTCATTCCCGGAGGGTGCTTTAACGAAAAGGATTCGGGTGGGCCTCCAGGTAACATGTGCAAAATGCTGTGGGAGAGCGCGTGAGCATGCCTCACTCAGAAAACAGTGGTTTTAACTCATCCTAATGATATTGCTAATCAAAGCACGAGGCCATTGGGGGACTCATTCACCTATTTCAAATGAAAAGCATTAAGTATAAAGTGAGCTTGGTGGCTCATTCAATAAAGGTATGTATTTTAGGGTTTTTCTTTTAAACGTATCACTTGGTTCCTGATGAAAGATTGTTTTGTTAACCATGGGTCGTTGGCATTGGGAGTGACAGGAGCACTGCAGAGCAGATACACCCAGAGAAACAAAGCACATTTGCCTAGGTTTATAAGATGCCATTGCATAAAAGTCGGTAATAAGGAAACTTACAGGCTTTCAGATTTTGATTGAAGTACATCATACATACTGGGTTTTATCCAAACCCATTTAGAACTTGTTTGGGATTGGAAAGCTACCTGAAAATCTTGGCAAGAGTTGTCTTTCTTAGACTGACTTGTTTTAGTTAGACCTATTGAAAAAAGAAAATAATAAGTAAAGTAATTTAATTTGTGTCAGTTAATATAGTAATTCATAGTTTAACTGAGGTTCTTCTCATGAGGTTTTTTAAAGTACTATAAGCGCCGGGAAGGCCTTCAGCAACCACTTGGAGCTAAGGAGACTGCCTTACATTTCGGTGCCATGAAGTTCCCTTCAGCTGTCTCCCATTTGAGTATCTTACTGAATAGCAAAGAAGCCAAAAGGAAAACATTAGTAATCTTGAACTGAAATCTTAAATGCCCTTTTGTTACGTACCACTCAAGTCACTCCGATTTTTACCTGGGCACAAATCTCCTCTCTGATGTTTTACTGGATGTCCCGCGTAGGTTTAAAATACACTAGACTCAATATTTGCTGAACTTTACTTTGGATTAGCCCAGGAGACTTCTCCGTTGTAGGATTTGACTGGCTCTCTGTCGTACAAGCTCGTGTCGTGCATATTCTGTTGGGGAAATAATACGCCAACGGTTCCTGCTACACTGTGAAGTCATTGGGTTCTTTTTTTGCACCGACGTGAAATAGAAAGGATGAAGAAGAAAAACTTTTTTGAGAGGGGTGCGGGGAGTTGTCTTTTTTGGGGGGTTTTTTTCCTCCTCGCTTTTAAAAAGTCCATTTTCCAATGAGAGAAAAATGTTAACTTCCACCTAAGGTCCTTTCTCTGTCTTTAGGCCCAACCTGTTCCTGATGAAATTGTGAAAAAGATCCTTGGAAACAAAGCAACATTTAGCCCAATCGTCACTGTGGAACCAAGAAGAAGGAAATTCCATAAGCCAATCACGATGACCATCCCGGTGCCCCCGCCCTCGGGCGAAGGCGTGGCCAATGGGTACAAGGGGGACAGCACGCCTCACCTGCGTCTGCTCTGTAGCATTACAGGTGCGGTCACCTGCTCGCCGCACCCGCTGCTCGGGCTCAACTCACGTGATTCCGGAGCGGACTAAAGCTTTTGAAACCTCCATGCCAGCTTTATGAGGCTAGGGGAAAAAAAAGCATTTTACTTGTCCATCGCCTCATCTATTATCCCTGTACCTTCCTTTAAGATGCTGAGATCATGACTCATTTCAAATTCAGTGATGCCGTTTTCCCCAGTATTAATAATAGTGCTCTTTTAAGGTTATTGAAATAGTATGGAATCTAGTAGAGCATCGAGGTCATTTCTCAAGGACCTAGACAGAGGTGGTGGACCTAATCACACCCTTTAGACTACAGGAAGTCGGACAGACTTGGAGAAAACGGGTCCCCATAGAGCACCAGGCATAGGGCAAGGCAGAGGACAGGATTCTTCTCACCCTCAGTTCCCATGTTTAATGCAATAGACTAAAATCTGGAGGGACAGGAGAACACATCTTGTGATGAGCACCGGGAATTCAGAGCTCAGTTTATTGGGTCAACCTCCTGGGATTTTTAACAGAAAGTCCTGCATTAACATATGTTGGGGGGTTTGTTTGTTTGTTTTCTTTTTATGAGTAGTTTTAATGGCTGATTCCTCTTTTTACCCTGGAAAATGAAATGATTTAGGCAGTACAGAATCAGCTGCTGCTTAACTTTCTTGATAGTTCTTGTCTTTTTTAAAAAATAAAGAAAATAAGGAAGAATTGTCTTGTCTTTCTGAACAATTCTTCGCACTTACAGAATGCACTCGATCGTCTGTGGTTGCCCCACGTTCAACCCGTCCGTTAATGATCCCGGAGTCCCGGGATCGAGCCCCCGGTCAGGCTCCCTCTCTCACCCCTCTCCCCATCTGTGTTCCCTCTCTGGCTGTGTTTCTGTCAAACAAGTAAATAAAATCTTTAAACAATAAACAAACAAACAAACAAGCAAACCATCTTATTAGTAGCCAGACAAACCGAAAAGTAATGTTTTTTAAAATATAATGTCTTGGGGGCGCCTGGGTGGCTCACTTGGTTAAGCGACTGCCTTCGGCTCAGGTCATGATCCAGGAGACCTGGGATCGAGTCCCACATCGGGCTCCCTGCTCGGTGGGAAGCCTGCTTCTCCCTCTCTCACTCCCCCTGCTTGTGTTCCCTCTCTGGCTCTGTTTCTCTCTGTCAAATAAATAAATAAAAATCTTTAGGAAAAAAAAAGTTTAAAAAAAAGTCTATAATGTCTTAGCAGAGCTCCCGGTAAGGCAGTAAGAGCACAGAAGGCGAGTAGAGAGGGCGGCCACCCTCAGAGCCGGCCGCTGACTGAATGAGCTGAAGGTGTGCAAGCTCAGGGCAGCGCGGGAAGAACGGGCCGGCGATGCAGGCTCTGCGAGAGGCCTCCCGCGTGATGAGGCTGACAGATCTGTTCTTGTTCTCCCAGGGGGCACCTCGCCTGCTCAGTGGGAGGACATCACAGGAACCACGCCCCTGACGTTCATCAAGGATTGTGTCTCTTTTACCACCAATGTTTCAGCCAGGTATGGAAATAAAGGATTCTAAAAGCACTAAGGAATTCACTTTATTACCTTTCGGACAGGGAAGGCTTTTGTACCCAATACTGCTATGATTATTTTTTGAAATTTCGATGGCAAAATTGGGCCCAACTCAGAAATTTAAAATTGGTGTATGTCATCTTACCCAGTTTCTCACAAGGAGCTATGTGGTGCGAGACTTGCTTCTTCTAGTTCCTAGCAATTTGTAAAAACCTATTTCTGTTCATTGTTATGGAAATCTGGCCCCATCTACTAAAGGAAGACAACAACTTATTTTTAATTGTTTTGCTTTCAAGGAAAAATAACTGATAGAATTTCCATTTCTCAGGATGCCTGGGTGGCTCAGTCAGTTAAGCCTTTGGCTTAGGTCATGATCCCAGAGTCCTGGGATCAAGTCCCACATCGGGCTCCTTGTTCAGCTAGGTGCCTGCTTCTGCCTCTGCCTGCTCTTTTTCCTGCTGTGCTCGCTGTCTTGATCTCAATCTCTCTGACAAATAAATAAAGAAAAGATTAAAGGGGGGGGGCGCCTGGGTGGCTCAGTTGGTTACGCGACTGCCTTCGGCTCATGTCATGGTCCCGGAGACCCGGGATCGAATCCCACATCGGGTTCCCTGCTCGGCGGGAAGCCTGCTTCTCCCTCTCTCACGCTTGTGTTCCCTCTCTGGCTGTGTTTCTCTCTGTCAAATAAATGCATAAAATCTTAAAAAAAAAAAAAAAAAAAGCATTTCCGTTTCTCTTCCATTTTCTTCCATAAAATTCTTGCTCTGTCCAATGTCAAGTAAACGATTAAATTCTTAAGCAGGAATAGAAAGGACGGCTAATCATGACTAAATATAAGAGGGTGGGGGAACAGAATCTTATGGGAAGGAAAGGAGAGAGAAAAAAAATCCTTAGCCTTTCCTCAGCAAAACTATAATAAATGAGAAATGTAGACATTCTGTAAACAGTAAACATCTTTGCCGTTTCTTTAAATGAGCAAGTAATGTTTTGGTGTAGATCCCTTATATGCCCCAATGTTTTAATGGTGAATTTTCTTTAAGATTTGTCTTTTAAACCATCTCATTTTCATACCTCTTTTGTTTTTGTTTTCCTCAGATTTTGGCTCGCAGACTGCCATCAAGTTTTAGAAACTGTGGGGTTAGCCACACAACTGTACAGAGAATTGATATGTGTTCCATATATGGCCAAGTTCGTTGTTTTTGCCAAAATGAATGACCCTGTGGAGTCCTGTCTGCGGTGTTTCTGCATGACAGATGACAAAGTGGACAAGACTTTAGAGCAGCAAGAGAACTTTGAGGAAGTGGCCAGAAGCAAAGATATTGAGGTACCTGTTCACACCCGTCCGCTCCATCCTGTTCCCTAGCTCTGGGCTTTTATCGTGAGGTTGTAACAGCACGCGCTGGAAATACCAAGCCCATTCTTGGTTTCGGGTTTTGATTTAAAAATTCAGTATAGATTTATTCTCAAATTATTTTATGTGTCTTCTAGGTTACCTTGGTTACAGTGTAGTCCTACTGAATCTACCTCATGGTCTACACTTGTCTGTGTGACTTGAGTTACCTTACTTTTATGGTAGCTATTTTTCACACGTTACTATGATTTTCCTTTTTCAAACCCAGTGAAAGTATCTGAATTAAAAAAAAAACAAAACCTTTCAAAGTCTATATAGAGAAGTGATGTCAGCACTTTCTCAAAGATGTCTCAAGTTGCTAGAATAGAACTAAATGTCTAATTCTGTCTTGTACATGTGCATGATTTGGTTTCCAATCACAGTAGTTGAACTGTGAGCCAACAGTTATTTTTATGGCAAATAACACCATAGAAGTAATTTCCTAATAAGGAGACAAATTTGACAGAGAAATATGTCAGTCTTTTAATATTATGTGACTTAAAATCTCAAAATTCTTTCAAACTTAAATTAACATTAAATTATGTATTTCTTTTACTCTAAAAGGTTCTGGAAGGAAAACCTATTTATGTTGATTGTTACGGAAATCTGGCCCCACTTACCAAAGGAGGACAGCAACTTGTTTTTAACTTTTATGCTTTCAAAGAAAATAGACTGCCATTTTCCATCAAGGTAAATCATCAACAGAGACTCTGAATTTTAAAAAAGAAAAAAAATGCTCTTTTGAGAATAGAAACAAGAGTCTAGTGATTTGTGCAGTTTGAAGTATCCCACCAAACTTGAATTCAGAGGATCAAGGTCAGATTTTGTCCTGGTTCTCCCCAAATGTACTTGTGAGCCAGGAGAGCTTTATGATTAGAAAAAACGAGTCTTTACCTTTGAAACATCTCAATGATCATTTATCTTCAAGCAGATGTGTGTAAGACCAAACAATCTAGAATAATAAAATGCATCACGTCTGCCTAATGCTCAGTAATCAAATAATGGATGAAATCCAAACTCAGTACTTAAGTTCCGTCTTCATTTCTGATGGAGCGCAAGGACGTTCTGGAGATACGTCTTCCTCCTCAGAGAACAGAAGGACGTGGGACAGCTGTTTAGCGTGGTGGTTATTTGCTGTTAATTATTGTTGCTAAAACCAAGGCCTTAGGAAAAAGAAATGATTGGATAGGAAGAAAAATACATATAACCCAGAGTAAAGAGCAGAATGCCAGGGAAACAAGCAGGCATACAGTCTTGGGTCTGATTTTGGAATTGGGCATTCTAAATCCCACCGAGGTCACACATGACCACTGCCGTTGGCCTGCAGTGGTTACCGTCATCTTTTCCCTTTACTTTGCCTGCCTCTTGATGGGCTCTGTAAAATAAACCTGCTGAACTCTTGTACAGACAGGAGTCCTCAGAAAAGTCCCTTTCGATAACTGTCAACCACCTAAATTCTTCTAGATTAGAGACACCAGCCAAGAGCCCTGTGGTCGTCTATCTTTTCTGAAAGAACCAAAGACAACAAAAGGACTGCCTCAAACAGCTGTTTGCAACTTAAATATCACTCTGCCAGCACATAAAAAGGTATCTTTTAATACTGATATATTGTGAGTCTCTTCCGCGGTCTTGGAGAAGTGGGCCCTCGGTATGCAATTAAGGAATGCTTCGTAACATGATTAAAATTCTTGAAACTCAAGTTTTATTAGTCTCTTTGTGTAGATTGAGTCTTGTTACTGTGGTGTCAGAACCTTACGGTTTGTACGATGGAGTCCTCTGTATATTGCTTCTGCTTCTGCTGCTAGCTCATAAATCCTTGCTTTCGCATAATGTGACATTACTTTGCCATGGATGTACAGTTCTGGATATTTTGTGTTGGCTTCGTTTGACTAGCTTTGCTTTCTTGATTCAGCTTGCGTTTGGGGCTCCCTACTCAGTCCTTTTCATATCCTGATATTCTTTTCCCTGCTGCCCATTATACTATTCCTTGTCTCTGCAATGCATCTTGGAACCAAAAGGAGACAGAGTCAGATCAAGATGACGAGGTAATATGAACACTTCTGCTTCTCCTCTCTCAGACGTAGAATAGAAGTTAAATCTGTATAAAAGAAGTTGCAGAGGGCTGAAGTGTGGGAAACGTATTCTATTTTTGCAGATCTTAGCTTAAGTGAGCTGAAGGGTGTACATTTTTCTTAAAGAATGGTTGGTTCTTCCTCCACATATTCGAAAATACCCTGAATAATTCAGGGTATTCCATAATATAATCTAGCTAATGATTTAAAAAGAGTAACTAACATTCTTTCAACATCTTTTAAATTATCAACATTTTTAAATAAATATTAAATGATATTTAATTACAATATATTGTAATCTTGGCATGCATAAATACACGTTTGTTCATATTTTTGCCTAGTATCCACTCTGTGCAACGTTTAAATCGAGATCATGAATAACATGAAATTTTACTGTATGAATCAAGTTGTTCTATTTAATACAAAATATGTGTCCCGTGGCTACTGGTAAATATTTGATATTCTATTTAGAAAATTATCCTGGCCATTTTAAGGGTATAGTGGTTCCATTTGGTTTTTGAATGAATTTTTCCTCACAAAGGCATCTCCAGCTGTTTCCCCAAGCTTTAGAATGATTGGACTTTTAAATCTCACACCTCGGTGCTAATGAATAGAATCCTTATTTCTGATAAAACCATCTACCTTTTTTTTAACCTCACCTACACTCTATGCCTTTTAACGTGTGGAAACAACAGCAGTATCCGGAATGAGACCCCGTGTGCCCCTTTTCCTTGAGTGTACTCACGTAGAGTGACTGTACATCGTCATATATGTGCTTTCAATCTGAATGAATTTGGGGAGATTCCCTGCTCAGCATCAGAAGTGTCTGTGACGCTCGTCCTGTATCTGTAGTCCCCCGTAGTCCGCTGTGTTGGTGCTCTTACATTTGCCAGATGCTGGGAATTTGATGGAGACATCGGGGTGGGGTTATAGACCCGCAATAGGAAATTAACATTTTCCTGAGGAAAAAGCCATCAGAAGAAACATAAAGATAAATAGGGTATCCACATGCCATCCTACAAGATGTTTCAAAACGATGAAAATGCCCCAAGGAAGATGGACAAAGTCTTTTTCTTTTTCCCTTTTCAGGCCGAGAAAGCGGATCGACGACAGAGCTTTGCGTCTTTAGCTTTACGTAAGCGCTACAGCTACTTGACTGAGCCTGGAATGAGTGAGTCTTCTAACACTTTCTACTAATCTGTGTGGATTTTTATAAGAAGACGCATTCTTTTTTCCTGACAAACTGAATTTGGGGGTCATTTGAAAACCCAGTTGCAAAAGAAAAATTGCCTGCAGGAAAATTTTATCATGAAATCTAAGTGGTATTTTATACATAGTTGAACATATGAAGTACAAACTCCCTTAGATCATAAGTTCAAAAAAAATTTTTAAAGCATTACCTGTTTTTAAAATTAGAAACATCTACTACACATTGCTTGTCTTTAAAAACCTTGATTTTCCTTTGCTTGTTAAATAGGAGATAATGTGCCAATGTTGCTTCAAATCTATGCTCAAAAAAGAAAATATTTACTTTTATAGATGTGGGACGGTAGAGTGAATGATAAAGTAGCTTTGATTGTCATCTCATTTTTCTTAATACAGGTAGATCATTAGATCTTAGTCCTGATTTTCCTTCTTCCCAGTTTGCAAGAATTAGATTTTCCTAGTGTCTTGAGGTAGCCCTTCTATACCGATTCCTTTATTTCCTCCTTCTCTCAGCCCAAGCCCTCCCCCCTGCCCCTGGCCTTTACTAAACACCACTTACCAGGCTAGTCTCCGCTAGACTCATCAGCCCTTTCCTTCTCCCAGCAATTGTTTCGGTTCATTGTGAACTGGCTTGCAGGTATCAAGGTATAAATCCGCTTGGTCATGCTCATTCATCTGTCTCCCTCCCCACCTCATCCTTCCCATTCTCTCAGCCCTCCAGAGAATCCCTCCTCCACCAACAGGAGCTAAGAATGCTGAAGGCAGCACTGTATTTGATCCATCCGAAGAGGATTTTAACAAAAATTACTGCTAAGTTAGCAGACGATTTCTAGCTACCTTCCATTACTCACTGTTGCCTTGAGTTCAGGAGAGATCGGACATTTACCAGTAAGAGCCACACTTTGGTTTTTCCCGCCTTTCCTGAATTCTAGTTTCGGTGGGCCAAGATAGCATACTAAATGTGCAGCAGGAAGACTCCATTGTTTAGCTTACATAATCGTCTGGAATCTAGCTCCCTGACCACTAGGGAAGCTTTTATATTCAGACACAAAATGGAGAGCATAAGAGAAATGAAATGCTACCACATTCACGACTGTTCTTCCAGATCTCAGTTTTTGCCTCTAGCATAAATGTCTAAATCCTTCCAAAGCCATAAGGACTAAGTTTAACTCCTATTATCACAGAGCAGGGACAGTATATGTGTATAACTAGATGGTTTTTCTTTTCTTTCTTTTTTTTTTTTAAGATTTTATTTATTTGACAGAGAGAAACACAGCCAGAGAGGGAACACAAGCAGGGGGAGTGAGAGGGGAAGAAGCAGGCTTCCCACCGAGCAGGGAGCCCGATGTGGGACTCCATCCCAGGTCTCCAGGATCATGACCTGAGCTGAAGGCAGTCGCTTAACCAACTGAGCCACCCAGGCGCCCCTAGATGGTTTTTCAATATGATTAAATCTGCTGGGTAGAAGTTTTCTTTGGAACACCATTTTGCCCCAGGCTAAGGCTGTCAGTGGGTAGCTGGTTGGGACTCCTAGGCAATATCCGTAAGATTTGAACAGTCTCCATGACCAAGCTCCTTGTGGTCCAAGGCACCTCTGGGCAAGTGAGCTCCCATATGATTCTGGTCCCTAAAGTATCTGGGGGGATATATGAGCTTAAGGTGAGGTCTGTCCTAAGTCAGCTAAGTTTTTCCCACTTGTGAAAGTACTCCTGTTTTTTAGTTAGTTTCAGTTATAGTATAATATTTGGCTTACCTTCATTGACTATTGATAGAAGGAGGAGGGTCCTTTTCTCTGTTTTATGAAAGCGAGCGTAATCGTGGTAACCAGAGAAATGGAAAGGACTGAGATGGGACTATAAGGAAACTAAGTTTGTGTTATGGCTCCTTAGTTTGTGTTAGAACCCCAAGTGATGCGCATTTTCCCTCCATACCCTCCCCTTTCAAACCACACCGTCCCCCAGATAAAGACGGAGTCTGGTGTGGGTCAGTGCCTGACGTCCAGAACCTCCCAGAAATTTTCTTTGTTATAAAGGGCATCACAAAGTATGTGTCCTTAAAGCATAAAACGTGTAACCCATCAGTCAGTTGGCTGCTTCATGAGAAGTATAAAAGCATGCACGTGGTTCAGAGGACCTCTCCGCTTGATGGAGCCAGCCGTCAGTGGTGAAGGCGACATGCTTTGCCAGGGTCTGGTAGTTACAAAAATCAATTCTCTTGAGACATTGGACTGAGCCCAAGTCACCGAATTGAAGGAATCCCCAAACCTTCCATTTGCACCGCGGTGTTTCCAAAAGAGTTAAGCAATTTAATATTGCGAGTTATGAGTAGGAGGGGGTAACGGACAGGGGAGTTTTTCATCAGTTCTTCCACATTTCCTTAGAATAATCTGTAAGCTTAGAAGAGGACATGTTCTGAATGTCTGAATTTAAATGTACACCAGGAATGAAAATCTTCACCCTTGTGGGAGTAGCTGCTAATCCGAGGACTGGCTTATAGCGCTGGCCCAGGCACAGCGTGAAGAGGAGCGTAAAGACGGAGCAGATTTTCATTTCCTCCTCGCGTGTCGCTGTTGTCCTGCACCAGAGCTTTCTGGGAGCGAAACTGTACTCAACTTTGACATAGACCGCTAGCCCTTGGCAGGCATTCGAAATCTCTGTGACCAACTCGGTTTGTTTGTTAGAGCTGTAGAAGTAGAGGACCACGTGCGTGCTTGCTGTCCCCTGGCGAGTGCTTACCTCCTCTGTGCGCTCCTTGTCCCATTGCCAGATGAGTGCTGGTACTAAGTCCGTCTTTCCTAGCGGTAGGGCTGCCTCATGGTTGCTCCGGTGTTTGGGGTGCCTGTGAGTCCCACGAACATTCAGGGAAGGCACCCGAATTGGTACCTTTGCCGTGGATAAAGATGTGTACAGATGTATCCTGTACCCACCGTAGATACTTAAACGTGGGGTGCGAGGAATATGACTGCTTTTTAGATTTTCCCATGATACCTTTTGAGAATTAAAAATACAATCGTAATCAATTGGGGAAAAAATATCCAAAATAAACTATGTGCTTTTATCTATAATGAAGATAACTCCAGATGTGGATACATTTAGTTGCAGATATGTTTTTACTATGCAGTATTAAATATTTTCCTAAAGTCTCAAAAGGTACCAGGATTTTGCATCTCATGGAAAAAGTGTACTCTTCTTTCTAAATGCTCCTGTGGAAGTATTTTTAAAGTTTATATATTGTGCATAATACGGCATAAAAGTTATATTACTTCATTGGCTTGTTTGCCATGATATATTGCGCATGATAAAATGTTTTCAGTTGCTTTGCTTGCTTATGGTAACCATGACCCATATTTTCTGCTTTTTTCCCCCTTTGTGTGTATGTACACATGCATTTTTAAATCATTTCATATTACATTTTCTTTTTCCTCACCAAAAGGAATATGCTGCATGGAAAAAATAAATGCAAACATTCCTTTTCTTTGTTTTTTTTTTCTTTCAAAGTTCTGACTCAGAAAATTTCTTGCTCTTATTGGCTTTTTATGGGTGTGCAGCATAACCGAATTGTGCATGGAAAGTACAGACTTAAAACCCAGTGGCTTCACGGTTTGCACATCAGTTGCCTGTCACCTAAAAGTTACCTTGGATTCTGCATGAAAAAGGCTTGAGTAGTTTTCTAAAAAAAGAGTTCTAGATATCTAATGCACAGTGATACACACCGATACGGTTCTCAGTAGGTGCAATCACGATCACCGAAAGGTTCAAGGAGAGGGAACGTTAGACTTTGCTAAAACGAAAGTTATCTGGTCACACAAAACGAACTTGTACCTGTACAGGCAAAGCAGGACGGCTGCTGATAGTCCCAAACCAGCACATAAGAAAGTCAATAGGAAGTAAGGGAACGGTTTTCCATTGTGGTTATTTTTCTCATCATTAATTCTTTCCTCATGTTTTCTGTTTCTCATTGTTGGCCTCTTTGTTTGCGATGTGCTTTTTCTGTCTTTCATTTCACATTGCTCTGTTTTTTGTTTGTTTATTTTTAACTTCGAATTCATTATGTCTGTAGATTTTTTTTTCCCTCTTTTACTTTAATTGTTCCTTTTGCCTCTTCCATTCTAAATCATGCAAACAATTGTACTTGCTTTTGTAATATTTCAAAGTTTACTGACCAATTTTTTTCTCTGGTCTCTCTGTTTCTCAACCATTTTTGTTGATTTTTGTGTTTGATTTCGTTTTAAAATTCAAGAAACAGTTGAACGGAGTACAGGAGCAACAAGACCCCTCCCCACCACTTACTCATACAAGCCATTCCTTCCCACAAGACCATACCAGTCCTGGACAACAGCTCCGGCCACGGTGCCTGGGCCCGCCAAGTCAGGCTTCACTTCTTTGTCAAGCTCTTCCTCTAACACGCCATCGGCTTCTCCGTTAAAATCAATATGGTCTGTTTCGACTCCTTCTCCAATCAAATCCACGTTAGGCGCGTCAACGACATCTTCAGTTAAATCCATTAGTGATGTGGCATCTCCAATTAGATCCTTTCGGACGATGTCCTCGCCGATAAAAACAGTGGCGTCACAATCTCCATACAATATCCAAGTTTCCTCCGGTGCCCTGGCTAGAGCTCCCACAGTCCCCGAGGCCTCGCCTTTGAAAGGGCTGGCATCCAACTCTACGTTTTCCGCCCGCACCTCTCCAGTGACTACAGCGGGGTCACTTCTGGAGAGGTCGTCCATTACTATGACACCCCCTGCCTCCCCCAAGTCAAACATCAATATGTATTCCTCAAGTTTGCCATTTAAGTCGATTATTACATCAGCAGCACCGCTCATATCTTCGCCTCTGAAGTCAGTGGTGTCTCCAGCTAAATCAGCAGTCGAGGTCATTTCATCGGCTAAAGTCACGATGGCCTCTTCTCTCTCGTCACCCGTGAAACAGGTGCCCGGACATGCAGAGGTAGCGCTGGTCAACGGCTCTGTGTCCCCTCTGAAGTACCCGTCATCGTCAACGTTGATTAATGGATGCAAAGCCACTGCCACATTACAGGAGAAAATCGCTACAGCTACAAACTCTGTGAGCTCCGTGGTAAATGCGGCCACTGACGCAGTTGAGAAAGTGTTTTCTACCACGACGGCAATGCCATTTTCCCCACTCAGGTCATACGTTTCTTCGACACCGTCAGCTTTTCAGTCTCTAAGAACTCCTTCCGCAAGTGCACTCTATACATCTCTTGGGTCGTCAATATCTGCAACTACCTCATCTGTAACTTCATCAATAATAACAGTGCCAGTATACTCTGTAGTCAATGTTTTGCCCGAACCAGCATTAAAGAAACTTCCAGACTCTAGTTCACTTACAAAATCAGCGGCAGCCTTGCTGTCCCCCATTAAAACATTGACTACGGAGACACGTCCCCAGCCCCATCTCAGTCGAACTTCATCTCCAGTTAAGTCATCTTTATTCCTTGCACCCTCTGCCCTTAAGCTGTCTACACCGTCTTCTCTATCTTCCAGTCAGGAGATTTTAAAAGACGTGGCCGAAATGAAAGAGGACCTAATGCGGATGACTGCGATCCTACAAACAGACGTGCCTGAGGAGAAGCCATTCCAACCCGAGCTCCCCAAAGAAGGGAGAATCGATGATGAAGAACCTTTCAAAATCGTTGAGAAAGTAAAGGAAGACTTAGTGAAAGTGAGCGAAATCCTTAAGAAAGACGTGTGTGTAGATAACAAAGGACCACCCACGTCGCCAAAGAGCGACAAAGGACTCTCTCCCGAGGACGACTGGACAGAGTTCAGTTCGGAAGAAATAAGGGAGGCGAGACAACAAGCTGCCGCGAGCCACTCTCCGTCCCTGCCCGAGAGAGTGCAAGTGAAAGCCAAAGCCGCCTCAGAGAAGGATTATAACTTGACCAAAGTCATTGATTATTTAACAAATGATATTGGGAGTAGTTCCTTGACAAATTTAAAGTACAAGTTCGAGGATGCAAAGAAGGATGGCGAAGAGCGACAGAAAAGGATTTTAAAGCCAGCGATCGCTTTGCAGGAACACAAACTCAAAATGCCTCCGGCCTCCATGAGGCCTTCCACCTCTGAGAAAGAGCTGTGTAAGATGGCTGACTCCTTTTTCGGAACAGATACTATCCTAGAGTCTCCGGATGACTTTTCTCAACACGACCAGGACAAAAGCCCCTTGTCTGACAGTGGCTTTGAAACGAGAAGTGAAAAAACGCCGTCAGCCCCACAGAGCGCTGAAAGCACTGGTCCGAAGCCACTCTTTCACGAAGTCCCCATCCCTCCCGTCATCACGGAAACGAGAACTGAAGTGGTGCATGTTATCAGGAGCTACGAGCCCTCCGCCGGAGATGCTCCCCCGGGCCCAGCCGAGGAGCCCGTGTCGCCCAAACCGTCGCCTACTTTTATGGAACTGGAACCAAAGCCCACCACCTCTAGTATTAAGGAGAAAGTTAAAGCATTTCAAATGAAAGCCAATGGTGAAGAGGATGACCACAGCCGAGTTTTGAGCAAAGGCATGCGTGTTAAAGAGGAGACCCACATAACCACAACCACCAGAATGGTCTATCACTCCCCACCGGGCAGCGAAGGTACCTCTGAGAGAATCGAGGAAACCATGTCGGTCCATGACATCATGAAAGCCTTCCAGTCCGGGCGGGACCCTTCCAAAGAACTGGCAGGCCTGTTTGAACATAAGTCGGCAGTGCCTCCAGAGGTCCCCAGGTCTGCGGCTGACACCGCGGCCCAGCATGCAGAGAAGGACAACCAAACGAAACCCAAACTGGAGCGTATAATAGAAGTCCACATCGAAAAAGGTAACCAAGCTGAGCCCACTGAAGTCATTATTAGAGAAACCAAAAAGCATCCAGAGAAGGAAATGTATGTATATCAGAAAGACTTATCCCGGGGAGATATTAACCTAAAAGATTTTCTGCCAGAAAAACACGATGCTTTTCCTTGTCCAGAGGAGCAGGGTCAGCAAGAAGACGAAGAGCTTACTGCCGAGGAGTCGTTGCCTTCTTACCTGGAGTCTTCCAGAGTGAACACTCCTGTGTCCCAGGAAGAAGACAGTCGCCCCAGTTCTGCTCAGCTCCTCTCTGATGACTCTTACAAAACACTGAAGCTCTTGAGTCAACACTCTGTAGAGTACCATGACGATGAGTTGTCAGAACTAAGAGGGGAGTCTTATAGGTTTGCTGAGAAAATGCTTCTGTCAGAAAAGCTAGATGTGTCTCATTCTGATACCGAGGAATCGGTCACAGACCATGCAGGACCCCCTAGCTCAGAGTTGCAGGGCTCTGATAAGCGGCCCAGAGAAAAAGTAGTCACTGCCCCCAAAAAAGAAATTCTCTCCAAAATCTATAAAGATGTGTCTGAAAATGGTGTAGGTAAAGTGTCTAAAGATGAGCATTTTGATAAAGTGACAGTGTTGCACTACTCTGGCGATGTTGGTAGTCCCAAACATGCCATGTGGATGCGCTTCACTGAGGACAGATTAGACCGAGGTAGAGAGAAGTTGATGTATGAAGACAGGGTGGACAGGACTGTGAAGGAAGCGGAAGAGAAACTCACTCAAGTGTCACAGTTTTTTCGTGACAAAACCGAAAAGCTAAATGATGAACTGCAGTCCCCAGAGAAAAAGCCACGCCCCCGAAATGGCAAAGAAGTCTCTTCTCAGAGCTGTGCGGGTAGCAGCCCCGAGACAGTGCCGCCGACAGAGCTGTTGGCCTCCAGTGATGAGTGGGTTAAGGCAGGGCAGCACGGCCACGGTGGTCAAGCCTTCCCCAAAGCCGAGGAGAAGGAAGCAGCCAGTCCGCCCAGCAGCCCAGAGAAGAAGATTCTGTCCCCACAGCCCGAGGACAGCAAGCCCACGGAGGAAGCCCCAGAAAGCGCATCACAGAGCAAGGCACCAGAAGGGCCCCAGTCTGGGTTCCAGCTCAAACAGTCTAAACTCAGTTCCATTAGATTAAAATTTGAACAAGGCGCACAGGCAAAAAGTAAGGACATGTCTCAAGAGGAGAGGAAGCCAGAGGCCCAGTCGAGAATCCCCATTAAGAAAGTCCAGGAGAGCAAGCTGCCCGTCTACCAAGCGTTTGCTAGAGAAAAGCAGCAGAAGGCCGTAGACCTCTCAGACGAAAGCCTGTCTGTGCCAAACGATGTGATGGTACTGAAGGCTAAAGATAAGCACGCCCAAAGCAACGAGCTCGTCGTGAAAGCTTCTGGCTCCGAGGACGCGACAACACAGAGGACTGAAATGCCAAGTAAAGCAGGGCCTGACTATTTTTCTGAGCAGCAGGCTAAAGACTTGGCATGTCACGTAACCTCAGATTTAGCCGCTAAGGGACCATGGGACAAGAAGGTCTTTAGAACATGGGAAAGTTCTGGAGCCGCTAACAATAAGTTGCAGAAAGAAAAACTTTCGCATGTGCTTGTTCACGATGTAAGAGAGAATCACCCTGGTCACCCTGACAGTAAGATTGTTGATCAAAGGAGTGAGTTTATGTCTGTGACTGAGAGAGAACACAAGTTGTTAACAAATGGCTCTCTCTCAGAAATTAAAGAAATGACTGTAAAATCTCCCTCCAAAAAGGTCTTATATAGGGAATATGTTGTAAAAGAAGGGGAACGGCCGGGGGGGTCTCTGGAACAGCCTTCGAGGAGGAGCGAGAGCTCAGCGGTGGCGCAGGCCCCGGTCAGAGCTGCGGAGGGAAGGAGGATGCTGTCTTCCGATATCCCTGATGGCCTTTGCGAGCAGTCGCCATTCCCCCAACATGGACTATCACAGAAGTTACCCAAGTCCAGTACGAGTAAAGAGACGGTTGAGGCGCAGCACTTTAATTCTGTAGAAGACGAGAAAGTTACCTATTCAGAAATCAGCAAGGTTTCCAAACGTCAGAGTCGTGTAGGCTTACGTCCTCCTCTCGATGAGACCGAAATCTCTCCCACCAGATCTCCTGATGCCTTAGAGTTTAGCCTAGGAAAGGAGTCTCCCTCTAGTGATGTGTTCGGCCACAGTCCCCTGGACGGACTGGAGAGAGTTGCTCCACTAGCCCCGACGGAGGGAGGGAAAGACGTAAAAGCTCTACCTGTGTACGTCAGTTTCGTACAGGTGGGGAAGCAGTACGAAAAGGAGATACAGCAAGGAAGTATAAAAAAGATCATAAGTCAGGAGTGTAAGACAGTGCAAGAGACCAGGGGGACCTTCTATACCACTAGGCAGCAGAAGCAGCCTCCTTCTCCCCAAGGTAGCCCAGAAGATGACACTCTGGAGCAAGTCTCCTTCCTAGACAGCTCTGGGAAAAGCCCTTTAACCCCAGAGACCCCCAGTTCAGAGGAAGTGAGTTACGAATTTACGTCCAAGACACCGGACTCGCTCATAGCCTATATACCAGGCAAACCCAGCCCAATCCCCGAGGTGTCTGAGGAGTCTGAGGAGGAAGAGCAGGCCAGGTCGGCCTCCTTAAAGCAGACCACGGTGGAGGAGGCGGCGGTGGTGCGTGAGACGCCTGCCGGTGTCGGCAAAGACTCTAACCAGAGACCCAAAAGTAACAGAGTCGCCTATATTGAGTTTCCCCCTCCTCCACCACTGGATGCAGACCAGATGGAGCCAGATAAGAAACATCATTATGTCCCCGAAAGAGAGGGCGACATGATCGAAGTCAGTCTGCAAGACGAGCATGACCAGCACCAGCTGGCCGAGCCGGTCATCCGCGTGCAGCCGCCCTCCCCAGTGCCCCCGGGCGCCGACGTCAGTGATTCGAGCGAGGACGAGTCCATCTATCAGCCCGTCCCTGCTAAAAAGTATACCTTCAAGTTAAAGGAAGTAGACGATGAACAAAAGGAAATGACAAAATGCAAAGCCCCGGCTGACAAGCCTTCCAACCAGAAAGACCCAGAAACTGCTGGATCTGGAAAAGATAACGACTTTGGCCTTGGCCTCGATTCAGCGCAAAACGAATCCGCCCAGAATGGGAACAACGACCAGTCCATCACGGAGTGCTCCATCGCCACCACGGCCGAGTTTTCCCATGACACCGATGCCACAGAGATCGACTCTCTAGACGGCTATGACCTGCAAGACGAAGACGACGGCCTGACCGAGAGCGATTCCAAAGTCCCGAGTCAAACCCTGGAGATCAAGAGAGATGTCTGGACCACGGAGGGCATTCTGAAGCCCGCCGACCGCTCCTTTAGCCAAAGCAAACTTGAGGTCATCGAGGAGGAGGGAAGGGTGGGACCAGAGGAAGACAGGCCACTTTCTAAAAGTTCCTCATGTGAAAAGACCCCTGATGAGACTGAGCAGAAATCGGGGGCCCAGTTTTTCACACTAGAAGGCAGGCACCCTGACCGATCTGTGTTTCCTGACACTTACTTCAGTTACAAAGTAGATGAAGAATTCGCCACTCCTTTCAAAACAGTAGCCACCAAGGGCCTCGATTTCGATCCTTGGTCTAGTAACCGAGGGGATGATGAAGTTTTCGATGGTAAATCACGGGAGGAGGACAGCAAGCCGTTCGCCCTGGCGGTGGAAGACCGCTCTCCCGCGACGAGCCCGGATACGACGCCAGCCAGGACGCCCACTGACGAAAGTACCCCAACTAGTGAGCCTAACCCCTTCCCGTTTCACGAAGGGAAAATGTTTGAGATGACTCGCAGTGGTGCGATTGACATGAGCAAGAGGGATTTTGTTGAAGAGAGGCTCCAATTTTTCCAGATTGGTGAGCATTCTTCTGAAGGGAAGTCAGGGGACCAGGGGGAAGGGGATAGAAGTATGGCCGCTGCCACACTGCAGCCACACTCAGGGGGCACCACTGTAGAGACCAATCTAGAGGGAGATGTAGAGGCACCTCCGGTCGACCCTCAGCCCAGCAGCCCAGCCCGCGGAGAGTGTCAGGAAGGCGCGGCCGGTAGCGGCTCCCTGGAGAAATCGGCGGCGGCCACTGGCGCCTCTAAGCTTGACCCCAAGTCGCGCACGCCTATAAAAATGGGAATTTCCGCGTCCACCATGACCATGAAGAAAGAAGGCTCTGGAGAAGTGACAGATAAGATAGACGCTGTGATGGCCAGTGGTCAGGGACTAGAGAATGAAACGATAACAGTGATTTCAAACACAGCCAATAGCCACATGGGCACTAGGCCCCAAGAAAAACACGATTTCCAGAAAGATAACTTTAATAACAACAACAATTTGGATCCTTCCACCATGCAGACAGATAACATTACAAGTACCGTAGTTCTGACAGAACATCCCGCACCCACTTGTACCACAGAGAAAGCTAATCCCGTGAAAATCTCATCAGGAAAAAAGGCAGGGGTACTGCAAGGACACTGTGTAAGAGATAAGCAGAAGGTTCTTGGAGAGCAGCCAAAGGCCAAGGAACCGATAGGGACTAGGCGAAAATCCAAACTTCCCATGAAGGCCACTTCACCAAAAGGTATCTGCCCACCGAGTCATACGCCAAACCCGAAAGTGAGTCAGAGGAAGCAGGTCAGTGAATCTGAGAAAACCAGAGCCCCTATCGCTGCTTCAGGTGTAGACGTAAAGTCCAGAATCCCAGTGAGAGACACACACAGGGCTAGCGCAGTTAGGAGAGCACGCGCCACGCAGCAGCCAGGGCGGCCAGAGGAGGGCAGGGCCACACAGCTCCCGTCCAGGCTGCCGGTAAAGGTAAGGCCCACCTGTGGCACCAGCGGCACCGGCACCGGCACCGCAGCCAACGTTAGGAGGAGTCAGCTGAAGGAAGTGTGTAAACATTCCATTGAATATTTTAAGGGAATTAGTGGTGAGACCCTAAAGCTCGTGGAGCGCCTCTCGGAAGAAGACAAAAAGATGCAGTCCGAGCTGTCCGATGAGGAAGACAGTACCTCAAGAAACACGTCGTTGTCCGAGCCTTCCCGGGGCGGCCAGCCTTCAGTCACAACGAAGTCTGCTAGAGATAAGAAAACAGAGGCAGCACCTTTAAAATCAAAGAGTGAGAAGGCCAGCAGTGAGAGAAGGAGCAGTAGGAGGCCTGGTGAGGATGAAGGCAGTCAGGTCTCTCGAGCACTCTCCGCTCCCATCCTGGAGATCGAGCGTAGTTCGTGAACACCCTCCGACTCGTAGAGCCTAGTGCATGCACTGTGTGGTTGCCTGCTCAGTGACTTCACCGCAGTTCCTCATTCTGTCATTGTCATCTGTGTGTGCTGTCTCTACACTCTTCTCGCTCCTTTTAACCGAACGACCCCGTAGGCAGCTAGGGAAGCATGCTGAAGGTACTGGTGTCATTCAAGATGAGCAGCTTTTTTTTTTTTTTTTTAATGTACTAATGATTCTGTCAAAGTCAAAACGCAGACGTTGAAACCCCGTCATGGTGTTTTCACCGACACGATGATTCTGTGACCGTTGTCCAGTAGCTAGCTCGTCAGCATGTTTGACTCCATCACATTGAGCATCGTGTGGTCTTACATCGGGGCCGGGGCAGGTGACAGTCACGTGAGCCATGTGAAAGGACAAGTGTTCATGTAGGTGACTAGGACACATTTAACTGTACGGTGTTAGCATTAGTCTCTCTGTAAAATCTGAGTATTGCTAAAAAAAAAAAAAAAAAACAATTTTCCAATATCGTGTCTTTCTTGATGATTATTTTAATTAAGAAATTGTAAATCGTAGGTCCACAGAGCCCATGTGAACGGACAGATATCAGGATGGCAATAGTAGCCGATCACCTGGGACTTAGTTGGACAGGTAAGTGTGTACGGTCCTCAGTGAAACGAGTACGGGTGCTTTATTTCTTTGTCTTCCTCACAAGGGGTTCGTGATTAAAAAAAAACAACAACAGAAACAAGCAGCAAGTAGAAAACGAAACAAGACATTCTGATCATCCACAATTCTATCTACCCAGAGATAATTACCGATGATACTTACATCCTGTGTTTTTCAAAGCCTTTTCAATACATATACACTAAAGGTTAAAAATTTAAATCCTCTTTCACCTTGATGTAGGTACTTCCTTCACACTGTCATTTCCGGTGATAGAAGATAGCATTCTACCTAGTAGTAGATTTACTTTCTGGGGTCAAGAAAAATACAACTGAGGCCTTTGACTTTTAAATAATCCGAAATTTTAAACATGGTGTATTCCCTTAGAGCAGCTCTCTTAGGCAGTCGTTCAATTAACCCTTGCCTGAGTGTCCCACGTTAATAACTCTTGAGTCATCTTCATGGTTTCTATGATATACACAGACTATCTATGTATGTTTATTTACCTGAAACTTTTCTTTAAAAGTTTGGACTCAAAAGAGTTGACTCACTCTTTTGCCCAAAGATGTATTTAAAAGGAAACCTTACATCTTTGCTAAAGGAAACCTTACATCTTTGCTAAAGGAAAACAAAGATCACCTTCAATAACTACATAAACAAGAAAACAAGGGAATGAGAGGAAGTTGAAAATCTGAATTACAATTATTTTTTAAGATTTTTTTTTAAGATTTTTTTTTTTTATTTGGCAGAGAGAAACACAGCCAGAGAGGGAACACAAGCAGGGGGAGTGAGAGAAGGAGAAGCAGGCTTCCTGCCGAGCAGGGAGCCCGATGTGGGACTCGATCCAGGGTCTCCAGGATCATGGCCTGAGCCGAAGGCAGTTGCTTAACCAACTGAGCCAACCAGGCGCCCCGTGAATTACAATTTTTTAAGTAGGATACATTTACAGAAACCCATTCAGTTTATAAAAGTCATTGAGGTTGGTGAGATGAATGAAACTGTTGATAATCACTGTGTAGAAAAGGAATATTTGGCTTGATTTCAGTTCATTACAGATGAAGATAAGATTCTGTGTGGTTTGGTAGATTTCATGTTAACTGGGCCTCCAAACCTACCTTACACAAATCAGAGAAATGTTAAGTTCTAGAGGATGAGTGTATGTTTTTGATACACGGCCAAAAAAACCGCACAATAGCTTAAAATATAAATGTTACCTATTGCCATACATAAGTCGTCTTGTATACCCTCCACGATATCGTGTGCTCAGAGAAATTATTATCTCTGTTGTTAAAGGAAAGAATATGAAACCAGACAATGCCAAACAAGGTCAGCTACAGTTTCTTCCTTTAAGTGACCTGAGTCCAGCCCTCACCCCACCTTACTAGGCCTTCCCACGTCCTTCCACCCGGCCTCTGCTCCCAGGCACACTGCTAATGGCCGGAAGCCTAGCGGGACTCTGAGAAGACAGGTGTCTGAATAACCCTTCGCAGCTCGTTAAGAGTTAATAGCAATTTGTTATGTATGAATATTTGCTAACATAAAATTAATAATAATTTTACATTAACATCAGACATGATGATCTAAAAATATACTGGAGCAGATGTAGGTTTTGCAGTATCATATGCCCACAAATCCTGTTCTTAAGGCTGTCAGAGTTTTTAAAAAAAAATTTAACTTTTGTAATTCGAGTTACTACCTGCTCTGTGAAGGTCATCATTATTGTTTAGAAGAGCAAAGTTTCATCCTGTCTCTCAGAACCACTGTGAGCATCGTCACGTACTTTGATTTTTGTATAAAAAACTTTAAAATATTATATACACCATGGAATTCTTTGCTTTTTATTTGCTATTACCTAGTTTCCACAGAATTGTGTATTCTATGATCTTGGTTTTTGTGGATAAATAACATCCAGTATACATATTTTATAATGGGGTTTTTCTAACCTTGGGTCACAGTGCACTCCTGAGTCATGAAATCAATACTTTCGTTTTGTTTTTAATTGAATAGAATGGGGGGTAGTGTCGTGCATTAACACGTATCAAGGCTGTTTTGCTTCTTGAAGGTCTGGTTTCATTTACATAAACATCGCCCTCTACAATGTCTATCCAGCTGTAGACCATGATCCAGACTTCACAGGCACTGTATTAACTCAGTTAACTCTTCTTTTGTTCAACACTTGGATTGCTTTCTGTTTTTTAATAGTATAAGCCTGAGATAAACAGTCATGTGTGTAAATCCTTCTGCCCAACCCAATGTATCATCGCAATAGTTCGTAGAAGTGAAAGTGCTTAATCAAAGGATCTGAAGTTTTTTGAGCCTCTGAATGCATTTCGCCAAATGCTAGAAATATTTAAGCTGGGGAGAATCTTGACCAATTCCTTTCCCACGGGAGGGGTTTTTTTCCCCCTTTTATTTCTAGACTCACTTAAAGTAATACATACCTGAGGACTTTTTTTTTTACCATACAGAAAATATACAGTGAAAAGTGAGGCTCCTTCTCACGTGGACTCCTGGTTTCCCTCTGCCCTTGGCATCCCCACTGATGCCCCCACATATCCTCCTAAAGACGCTCTCTGATTAGCGAGGTTGAGCATACGGGTAGAGACATTTAGAGGAACGCAAAAGTTATTTCCTTTTTATTTGTTATACACGTGGCCACGTAGCATAGACAGCAACCTGGACTGTGGTCATCATTTAGCCTCCCAAGTGGAATTCCGGAAGACGCCCTTGTGCCCTGTTCATGGCTGTGTGTCCCAGCCCATCTTATATGAGGCTTGAAGAAAGTACAAAGGATCATTTGGCCAAATTAAAAGAATCCCACAACATCCTCTATGTACAGATCAAGAATCTGTATAAAAGAATCTCTCAAGAGGAAATCGAACTCTAACTAAGCAGTTATCTCAGAAGAGTAAAGCCGCATGTGTATGATCATACATCCCTATAAAAGCAACCTTATAAAGATCAGGGCTGACGGCTGGACTAGGTTTCACTCTGCAGTTCCTTTGTGGGTGTGTATGGGTGTAGCAGTTGAGCAGGACGTTTATGAAACATATGTGATAGCAGTAGAATGTGAAATCTTAGTAACTCTTTTTCTTTTCTACAGAACTGGCGAGGGAACTGAATTTCTCAGTGGATGAAATCAATCAAATACGTGTGGAAAATCCAAATTCTTTAATTTCTCAAAGCTTCATGTTATTAAAAAAATGGGTTACCAGAGACGGAAAAAATGCTACAAGTATGCTGACATTATATTACTTTAACTTTAAAAACTGCCTATATTCAGTATGTTAGATAAGCCTACTGTTAATAAACCAGAGTAACCATAAAGTAATAAGTCTTTTGAAGTTATACTTGTTTAATTTAGCACTAATATTTTAAACATCTGTCTTTAGGAAGCTTCTTAAGAAAGCAAGTCGTAGTGAATTTTTTTTTTTTTTGCATTTTGTCTTTGGTTCTCTCCATGACCATGAAAAGTGGAAATCGAATCCTAGCTGTTAAATCATGGGTTAGTAGTCAGACTCTCGGAGGCTACTGCTGGGGCCAGAGCTAGATGCACAGGGAGACAGAAAGGAGGCTAGGATCGAATCATGTGACTCCGCTTCATGTGTGCCGCAGGGAATCCTCCAGCGTTTTTGGTCTCGGTTTGGTTGGGGCGGGGGAGGGGGTGCTGCTACAGCATGACCAGTGGCCAGGCACGACAACGGGAAACAAGTTAGGGCGCCTTTGCCTGTGTCCGCCTGGCCTTCGGAAGTCCTTAGAATGCTCAGCATCAAATACGAGGGTGATCTATTTTGGCATCTCAAAGGAGAGGAACATGCTTCGAATTTTAATAGATCCCCTTGTAACAGAAAGGAACCGAGCTATGTTGAGGCCCATCTGCTCAGCATCTTACGGTGGAATGAATGCTGCTGTCACCACACGCAGCTGCACAAAGGCATTCTTCAGACCCTGACGTGACTTCCCTGTAACTGCGAGCTTTCTGGGCCTTGGGGATGCCACTACGGCAGAGCCGCGGGGAGGAGGAGCCAGCCCTACACGGCTGGGAGGGGCCCGACACCTTGCTTTTGTGTGTATATTGTGGTGACTGGAAGAAAAGAATTTAATCACGTTTTCAACCCTTTTTTTTTCTCCTTTTTCAGCTGATGCCTTAACTTCGGTCTTGACAAAAATTAATCGAATAGATATAGTGACTCTCCTAGAAGGACCAATATTTGATTATGGAAATATTTCAGGCACCAGAAGTTTTGCAGATGAGAACAATGTTTTCCATGACCCTGTGGATGGTAACTGGATTTAGTGTTCATATTTACTTAATCATTTGATAAAATGTGAAAGTGTGTAGGACAAGGCAGTCACTTAAAACCAACTAAATTGTGATTTGCTTGACTTAATTTCTCATTTTCACAGCATTTTCTCTGCTAGAGTCTGCAAATAAACACTCTGATAGAACAAACGTGATAAATGTCTGTTCTAGAAAATGCAAATAATGAGGTGTAAAAGCATAAGTTAACTGAAAGAGTATTTCAAATATTTTACACGACCAAGTGGAAGAAAATGTAATGTCTAGAGAATGCATTGTTTTTGTCCTTTTCCATTAATCTAAAAAACTAGTGAACTCTTTTATTCACTATATTGATAAGACCAAACCGTAAGCTATCTTTTATCAAACAACCAATTTACTGGGTCAAGTTTAAGCGTGTAGTATACAAATTGTCATATAAAATGGCGAATTCCTTTTTAGGGGCCAAGTATTTAACTGTGTACTGAAAAAGTCTAATGCATCACTCAAAAACATGTTTTACTTCTTTAGCATTATTTTAACTTTACGTGCTTCCATTTATTGTTTGGAAAGCCCTGCATGATCTATCATATATAAAAGTCAGTGTCATTTCTAATTCAGTGAGCACAGATGTCACTAATAGCATAGCAATTCCTTTTTTACATTAGCTTAATTTATAGAATAATATTGTCATCTTTCCTTCATTGCATAAATTGGGGCTTTCTTTTAATCAAAGTATCAAATATAACAAATATCTTACCACGTTTCTCAAGGTGCTCGTCTTCCTTTACAAATGGAAATTTATTCCTATAATGAATTTTGAGTAAAAAAATGATGTTAGTGTGGAGGTAGAAAGAAGAGCGAGGCACATTCTTCTACTCAGTTTTGAAAAATATGGTGATTTTTTTCCCCTCCGTTTTTAAACTGGCAAAGTTAAACTAACAAAAATCAACAAAAACTTGTAGTTCTAGATATATTATGTAGCAAAGTTGTCAAATTCTTAAAAAGTTTCTGCTTGCTAAAATTAAAGTCAGCAGAAAATTTAAAGCATATGTTATTATCCACATAACATTAAGATGGTGGGAAATAATGTCAAAATTGGTTTCTTTTTAAGCTTATAAATGCCACAGAACCTTGGGGAAAAGCTCTCTTCAAGCCCTCATCTTATATGTGAGACCATGTAATGGTAGCCAGTCTCTTTGCACTAAAGGTAGAACATTTCAATTGAACATATCAAATTCTGAGTTATCTCCAAGTTATAGTTTATGGAATCTTTAATATTCTTTTTTGGGAAGAAAAAGAAAAAGAAAAGAATGAAAATAACTAACAAGCAAGATAACCAGAAAATAATAGAAATAGTCAATAGAATTGAAAGCTTTATTTAGTTTTTACATTTTAAAAACAGAATATCATTAAATAAATTCACAACAGTTTTTTGTGGTTACAGCTGAATATTTTATATTTTTTATTTTAAAGAGTCATAAGGAGATTTAGGAATGTGTGTATGGAGTCAATTTCACTTATGCAGGTTACAGACCTCAGTTAATCTGGGCCAGCTTTTCAACAAGATTCTGGTTTATAGGAGACTATACTTACCTAGAGCGGTTTGAATTTACAACAAAAGCTAATTGGTATTGGTCATGAACTGATGGGAAAATTAGGCTCTAGTTTTGTAGACCATTAATTCAGAAAATATGCTTGCCTGCCTTTTTCCCCGGCCTCTCCTCTTCGTTGAACTTTTATGAAACCTCCTTTCCTCACCATGACCAGATTATTGTTGACTTCTCTCTCTGCTGAAGGAGAAAAATATTTCCTTTTTCCACATAGCAAAGGTTAAAACAAGGGAATCATTCCCTACTTCCCCTCCCAGTGGGCTGGTAAACCTCCATGTTTCACAGTATTGTTGTGAATATTCAGAGAGCTCTTTGCACATGGCTTTCTCCCTGTCTCTGTTGTGTATCATTTCTTTTTTCTCTGTATTTGAGTTGTGGTTCTGAGTGGACCCCATCTCCAGGTTCACTAAGACCTTCCTATCCACCACAACCCTTTCATCTCTGTCACATGATGACACCTGAAAACTTTCCTTGGAGTCTTTTCTACTTTATCTGCTTTTCAAATCCTTTTCCTAACATCTTTTTAGATTTTGTTTCCAGTGGAACTGCTCTAAAAATTTAATAATAATATCTTTCAGAAGATTATTTTTCTTCACATTAAGTTTCAAGTAAAAAAAGTAAGAATTAGAGTTGGATGCATTGCTCATGCGTAAAGCTCTCAAAATAAGTTATAAGTAGTAGCTTATTATAAAGACTAGTCTCTTGTGGTTCGCTGTATGCAGTCCACCACAGTATGGATTTTGCATGCTAAAAGTAGAAATATAATAAATTTGGCCATGGAACAAGTGTGTCTCACATAACGACAGCTAACTTTGTATGGATTGAATTAGTCTGTATATTTAAGTTACTGTATTATCAAAATTGATAGAAATCATTTGTATCTTAGAATACTTTCTGTTTTATTATAGTTTGCACTAGTCTTTTACTTCATTGTATTACATTTAATTGGACTAAACCAATAAATCTATGAACGTTATTCTGTAACTCATCATACATTTTCATACCTGATATGATTTGATTCATTCCATGTGTTTTGTGTGCTGTACTCTACTTCGTTCCAGTCAGTCCGATGTACTGTCTCCCGTAGGTTATCCTTCCCTTCAAGTGGAACTGGAAACTCCCACAGGCTTGCACTACACGCCACCCACCCCCTTCCAGCAAGATGATTATTTTAGTGATATCTCTAGCATAGAGTCTCCCCTTAGAACCCCCAGTAGACTGAGTGATGGGCTAGTGCCTTCCCAGGGGATCGTAGAGCCATCCACAGACGGACCTCCCGTTGTAACCGCAGAAGACACTTCCTTAGAAGACAGCAGACTCGAAGACTCAATGCCTTTAACAGAAATGCCTGACACAGTGGCCGTAGATGAGAGCCAGTTGGAGAATGTATGTCTGAGTGAGTATCCTCAATACCTCGGAAGGATGGCTGGGGCCCCAAAAGATGTTAAAGCAGCAGAGCCATCGAGACAGCCTAGTAACGTAGGAGTTTGCTCTGAGCAGCCAGAGAAAGGAAAATCTGGTCCTGATGAGGAGATGATGGAAGAAAAACTCAAATCTCTGTTTGAGGACATTCAACTTGAAGAAGGAGTAGAGTCTGAGGAGATGACAGAAGAAAAAGTACAGGCTATTCTTAAACGTGTTCAGCAAGCAGAACTGGAAATGTCTTCAATTTCAGGTTGGCAGGACGAGACACCAAGTGGAAACCTAGAGTCCCCTGCTCAGGCCCGAAGAGTGACTGGTGGGTTACTAGAACGGCTGGATGACAGGTACGGCTCCCTTTCACAACAAACAAAAGCAATCACGGCTTATATGTTAGTGAATCGTTTGTTTTCAGTGCCTGCTCTTTACCAATTACTCTTTTTCTAAAGCACCACTCCAGTTTGGGGGTAACGCCTGCCTTTAAGGTTGGTCATTCTGCTATTCCGGAGGGGGAAGGTTATATGACATCTGACTCTTGATCTCAGCTTGGTTCTTGAAATCGCGATCATGAGTTCCAGCCCTGTGCTGGGCTCCACGCTGGGTGTGGAGCCTACTTAACAGAAAACAAAGCAGGGCGCCTGGGTGGCTCAGTGGGTTAAAGCCTCTGCCTTCAGCTCAGGTCATGATCTCAGGGTCCTGGGAACGAGGCCCGCATCCGGCTTTCTGCTCGGCAGGGAGCCTGCTTCCTCCTCTCTCTCTGCCTGCCTCTCTGCCTGCTTGTGATCTCTCTCTCTCTCTCTGTCAAATAAATAAATAAAATCTTTAAAACAAAACAAACAACTTCTGATAGCCTGAAGTAGAATGGAAACAGTTCTACATGTGTGCCAAAGATGTGTATGTTTGCTTTAGAAACTGTTCTTTTCTAGTTTATCACTTACATTCTTTTCACAAAGCCAATAAGTAATGTGCTTTCAAAAGTGTGTAATAAATAAAACCCCATGTCTTTTAGAAATATGAACATTTCTATTGTTTCCTGACTTCAAACATTATATGCTTATTATGCAAACTTTAAAATACAGATTTAAAAATTCAAAACCCCATTAAAATTTGGGTGGATTTCGTTTACTTACATTTTTCTAAATGTCTTAATGCAGAAAATGCAGAGAAGCAAAAAGAAAAGTTATCGGTCCTCCTACCCACTAGGAAAACACCTAACATTTGTATATCCTTCTTTTTTCCTACCTGAACATTTTATGTAATTTGCAGCACTGCATATGTAATTCTTCTCCCCAAATAATATTGCCATGGTGGAAATTTGGTTACAACCAAAATAATTCCCCAATCATGAATCTGATCCTTTTTTGTAGTGGACTTAACTCTAGGAAGGTGAGAATCTAGGGTCCTTCAGATGTTGGTTCAAATCCCACAGCATTAGGTTGGTTCTCTGTGGCTCTGGGTGAATTTCTAAGCTCGATGAATGTTAGTCTAATCAGCTTTAAAAACTGCAATACTACCACTTTCCTCAAACAGGTTAACAGATTGAAAAAGGAAGCCCATAGAATGGCTACCACTTGACTGGGGTACAAATAGTCTCTCAGTAATAGTTGGCGTTATTTTTATTTATGTGTACATCAGACTAAAAAAAAATATATATATATATATGTTTTAAAGATTTTTTTTCTTTATTGGACAGAGAGACAGCAAGAGAGGGAACACAAGCAGGGGGAGTGGGAGAAGGAGAAGCAGGCTTCCTGCCGAGCAGGGAGCCCCATGTGGGGCTTGATCCCAGGACCCTGAGATCATGACCTGAGCCAAAGGCAGACGCTTAATGACTAAGCCACCCAGGCACTCCAGAGTAAAATATATCTTACTTCAGTAGAAACCAGTGATAACCTCAGGGTTTTTTGCCTCCAACTTAAGTTTCTTTCATAACCATATGTAATAATCTTATATTGCTGATAAGCTTCTTGCTTGATAAAAATTCCCAAAGAGGGAGTTCATAACATTTTACAAAAAAGGAGTCCGTGAGATTTCTTTAGAAGAATAAGACCAAAGGGTTCTGTGCTCAGCCTACCAGACTGTTGCAAAGACAAATATTGGGCGCCTGGGTGGCTCAGTGGGTTAAGCCTCTGCCGTCAGCTCAGGTCATGATCTCAGGGTCCTGGGATCGAGGCCCCCATCGGGCTCTCTGCTCAGAAGGGAACCTGCTTCCTCCTCTCTCTGCCTGCCTCTCTGCCTGCTTGTAATCTCTCTCTCTCTCTCTGTCAAATAAATAAATAAAAATCTTAAAAAAAAAAAAAGATAACAAATAGTGTAAATTTTGATGTCTGTATTCTATATAACCACATAAGCTATAGTTGCGTAGCAGGAAATAGATGCATTTCGATTACAGCAGCGTCACACTGTGCTGGGACCATTTGTCCACAACACATATGGAATGAAGGGTGCTGTTGATTGGGGGTTGTTTATATATAATTCGAATTTGATTTATATGAATACACACATACATATGCATAACTCGTGTCGTGCTAGTTATCACCTTCAGAATTCTACAGGTAGTAGAGACAGTAAAAACAGTGCACAAGCTAGAAAATAAAAGTCTATACTGATGCTAGTAAAAATTAGAAACGAATTTAAAAGAAAGTATTGGAAGAGAAAGATTGTTAACAGTTGAAAGGGAAACAGTCCTCACAGAAGAGAGGAGTGACCAGTGAGTCGGTGGGCGACCACCGCTCACCAGCGGGAGTCAGCAGAGGTCAGGGGAGGGGAAGGAGGAGACCCAAGTTAAGGGGGTTAGGGTTGCAAAATCAGGATGGCAGGATTCACAGCTGGAAACCCATCCAAAGACCGGAGTGTCGATGCTTGGAGACGCCAGAGCTCCCGTCCCAGGGATGCCCGGAGACGCCAGAGCTCCCGTCCCAGGGATGCACTGCCAATGTGAAAGCCTTCTGCAATATTCTCTTTTAGCTTGGTGGGTCTCAAGTTCTCCGTGAACCTCAGGGTGACTTTTTAAAATCTCAAATCCAAGTAGCTCTACCGGTGACATTAAACAAAACAAAAGAGAATCAAGGGTGGCATCGCTCGGCAGGTTGGGAATCGGGGTGCAGGGGAAGCCTGGGCCTCGCCCCCAGGCCCAAGCCCATGAGCACCCCCACACATCAGATTTTTCATGCCTTTCTATTTTATGCCTATAAAAGTGATTTCAAACAGGGCTATTAAAAATTGAGAGCTTCTGAAACCCATCTTCAGCTGTGTATTACCATCGTACATTTCCACATTTTCTCTTTTGCAGCCCTGATCAGTGTCGAGATTCTATTACCTCATATCTCAAAGGAGAACCTGGAAAATTCGAAGCAAACGGGAGCCATGCAGAAGTCATTCCAGAGGCAAAGACGAAATCCTACTTTCCAGAATCCCAAAATGATATAGGGAAACAGAGCGCTAAGGAAACTCTGAAACCAAAAATACACGGATGTGCTCGTGTGGAGGAACCAGCATCATCACTAGCAGCCTATCAGAAAGCTCTCGAAGAAACCAGCAAGTTTGTAATAGAAGAGCCTAAACCCTGTGTGCCTGTCAGTATGAAAAAGATGAGTAGGACTCCTGCAGACGGCAAGCCAAGGCTTAACCTGCACGAGGAAGAGGGGTCCAGTGGGTCCGAGCAAAAGGTATGCAGTCCGGTTATCACGTACTCTGTTAGCTAAACCAAGAGTACCGATGCTTCGCGTCCTTTGATGAATCTTGTAATGCTGGGCCCAAGGTTCTTTACTGGTTCCCAGTTAGCGGTGCTAACACTAACGGCGGGGGTGAAGAAAGAACTAGGTAAAACACATGCTATTTGATTATATTTTCATTCACTGAGTGGGAAAAGGGAACAAGCATCCCTTCAGCCATTTTTCAGAAGGAAAAAAGAACTACAGAGATGGCATGCTTAAGGTCCAGCAGTAATTTTATCTAGGAGTCGCATTCGGGTTTCCTAACTCCCAACCCAGTCGTCTTTCTTATGGAGGGAGGATAATTATTCTGCATAATTTAAAGAGTTTATAGCATGGAACCCATCTAAGAGTTCTACCCTATAAAGTGTGTCTGAAAGCGTACTTTAAAAATTAAAGAGAGCCAGTGCCCACGCCTGAAATGAGGTGGGTGTATACCACTGTTGGCTCACTGTATTTCGAAATGTGAAGTTCGACGTAGCATTTTAATCATTTTTCTACCTAAGTTGATAATTATCTTAGTATTTGTTTTTAATAATTTTAAAATCTTGCGGTCCTAGAATTATTTGCTGACACTTGGAACTCAAAACATGTTTTTGTGGTAGATTTTTTTTTCATTCTTGAGGTTTACCACTTTTAGATATTATAAAATTCTGAACTGAAATTTATGACTCAGAGATGGAGAAAAGAAAACAAAATCAGCTCCATTTCCTACGTTTTTTTACTGCATTTGCTCAGCGGTGTCTTTTCCTGAACTATGCAGTAGGCACAGGCCGTTGCAGTTTTCCCTCAAACATCCGGCGGTGCTGGCGATCTATGCAGCGTACGGGATTCAAAACACAACAAAACAAAACCAGTCCTCTTGTAGAATAGCAAGTCCATGATTAAGTCGTGGTTTACAGAAACTTTATTAGTAAATTCCCACTCCAGAGCTAATGATCCGTTGATCAACTAATGATGTCCTTTTCTTGTCCCTTCTGCAGACTAGCTTTTGACCATTTTCCTGCGTGTTAGGAGGGAAAGTGAGAGGAAGTAAAATTCTCAGGCCTTCCTTTCACTTCCTGACAAATGGGTTTTGAATATTGACTTATTTCAGTTAATTCTTAGCATATATAAGCAGTATGACCTTGGATGTTTCCTTTTAAAATGACTCCACAAAAAAATAGAAAGAAGCAGTAACATTGTGATGTCCCAACTATGAAAATTTACTATGAAAAATCCATACAGAAGTTCTGAAATCAAATGACCACCTAAATATACATAAGCACGCTGTGTGTACATGCGTGCACACGCTGGTCCCTGGGGAGCCAGGGAGAAGGCATAAGAGGATTTGAAATTAAGTCTGTCTTTCTTGATTGATTGATTGATTGATTGATGAAATTAAGTCTTAACCCTGAATGAAAGCTCAGCTGAGTTCATCAGTACTGGAACATAATTACTCTTAGAAAATGTCTTCAAGTTGCTTATGACATCATGCTTTTGGTATTGGTCAGTGGCCCTCCTCTAATGCCTCAAAGGTTTTCCTGAGCATAAAAGTTCCTAATGCAGTTGAGGTTTCTGTGAGTTTCTGATCTCACAAGAAATCCAGACATGTTCAGGATGTGTCATTCGTGGCTAGACCGTAGTAGAGCAGTAGCGACCAAGTAGGTCATCTGATGTATGACGTCAGAAAACAGCCGCCTTTTTATCCCCTAAAAAATCAGGTCAGAGGTCCGGGTGCGGCTCTCACACGGATGACTGCCTGCTGTTACAAGGTAAACCCCTGCTCTTTTCCACGTCGTTCCGTGCCGTGACCCGTGGCAAGACGTACTGAGAGAACCCCATCTGTCTGTCTACTAGTCACCCTCTTTGCCAGTTCTAGAGAATTCTCTAAAAAGAATCCTGCTCAGTGTTCTTCTACCGTCTTCTCTCTGCCTTTCACCTTCAGATCAGCAGACTTCAGGCAGAAAGTAGAAGCTAAAACATTGGCCAAATGGCCATTTTTTCTTTCTGGAAGGGACTAGTCTCCGCTCATTCTTGAGAGGATTATAATGCAATTGATGTCTAGGTTTGCATTAACGTGTGTTCTGCTTTTCAGTTTATCCAAGGAAATCCTTTCCCCAGTTTACAATTGTATGTATGAATAATTCAGATATTCAGATTGAGTTTTTTGCTTTTGCCTCATCTAATCCGTTGATCCCTAAATGCGGATTGGGAATTCTTTTCTTTCACAGTATGAATTCCTCTTACTTTTTCGGAGTTTTTGAGCCATTTCACTGCCTCCTTTCACAGTACTCGGATCATTGTAAGTTTCCTGAGTTTTACAATCTTTTCTAAAACATTTTAATAGTAAGAGGGAACTCAGTAGCCAATATCTTTGCAAGGGATATGAAACTTGAAAACTCTTTCCTTTTGACACCATATTATTCAGTAGGATATTTTGTTCAGGTGAAATTTCTTACAAAGTTAAGGTTGATATTATATTTTAAAGTATTTGTTAAGTATAACTTGGGTGAAAAATGGCCTACTTTATTATCTATTTGACAACATTTCATAGTCACTTTAGCTAACACTTGTACCTCCTGTAACAATTTTACTTTTTTTTCCCCCTATTTTTATCAACACAGCCACCGATTTTTTCCAATGGCTATCAACTGCAGTTTCTATATCTGGACTCTCAGATTTGGGGCAACTAGGAAACTTAGATAAAATGGTAGAACTATTTTCAGAATTGCACCAGTAAAACTTAGAGATAAACTCATTCAGTAAAATAAACTTCACCATGACACTTAAGTAGAAGCCAGAGATATTTTTCCCTTTGAGTTGTGAACTGTGTAGTAGTTTTTCCTTTGTCTCATCCTTATTGTCCAAAAATTAATATTGTGTACCTCCTGTATTCTTGTCTATACCATCTTCTTGTCTGTCGGATGTTTTTTTTCTGTCCTCATTTCATATCAGTTCTTTAAAATAAGACTCTGAGTTTTTACATGTTTTACATTATCCCTTCCCTCATTTGCATAAACTCTTACTGAGTACTGATTGTATGTTAGGAGCCAGTTATGCTGCTAAAAATCTCCTGATGTAAATATATGTGCAAATTCTACTTATGTCAATTCTTTACTTTGTTATAAAATTCAAAATAGCTTTTGATAAAGTTGTCAGATCTGACCAAAATTTCACAAAAAATCAGAAATCCTGTGCCTCTTTCTGTTGATCAAGTGAAGCGTCAAATGTATAGAGATTCAAAAAGAGTTTTAAATGAATATTAATGTTTCTTCAAACTAATAATGAGTGCCATGTAGTTTTGGATACCAAAGTGTCTCATAATTATTTTTCATTGATGTAATTACGTTGATCTTTACCATATATGTGCACATAAAGATCAATGTAATTAAATATATGTATTAATATACGTACCTATACAGAGTCATTTCATTTAGGAACCTGCTCGAGATTTTCTTCCTCCTCCTTTTTTTTTTTTTTTTTTTAAGATTCTTACAAATACTACCATGATGTTCCTTATCAGGGAAAACCAGCCAGTGAAAGTAATTCTTTTTTTGATTTCCCTTCTCAGAATATCTTTTATTTTAAATATGATGGTAAAATTATACTAAAAAATGCATTTATCAGGACTTGAAAGACAGTGAGAGTGGTTCGAGCTCAGAGGAGGAACGGAGAGTCACTACCCGCGTTATTCGCCGGCGTTTGATTATAAAGGTATCCAGGAGCCAGGCCGTGATGGGGCATTGCTGTGGGGTTAGAAAGCCCTTCCTTGTGGTCCTGAAAATTCGGCATGCTTGGTAACTAAGCAGCTCTCTCTATGCTTCTTTGCACATTTGAAAGCTTGTACGAACAACCACCAGGAGGAAAGGGTCATGTTGCATGGTAGTGTGTTGTCTAGGCCTGTGTCTGACCCGTGGCAGCTGTAATTTTGTCTAAGAATTCTTGGCATTTGTATCCTGCTTTCCCTGAAAAAGTGTTGTGTGTGAGCAAAGATTTTATCTTGGTCAGAGAGCAGTTTGTACCAACTGGAATGCTCAGTGGACACGTCAGAGGCTGCAGTGAGGTGTGCGGTCAGACGGAGGAGGGGGACGGGGAAACAGTGAGAGGCCCCCCTCCTCGGGCGCAGATCCCTGCCGCCTGACCAGGCCCCGACTGAGCGGAAGTCAGCTCTCCATGACCAGTCCGTAGCTGAGAATTGGGTGTTACGGCCTGGCATGGCTGTATGTGAAAAAGCAAAACCAGACAAAACCTTCTGAAAAAGGCTTTCAACTCGACTAACATTACAGAAACTCAGACTCTATTTTTAAGAATAGGAAGCATTTTTTACTGGAAGTGAAAAATATTATTCCCCCCCTGTTGCAGCACAGCTGAAGGCAGTGATTAAACCTTCATTCCGGGCGCCGGGCGGCTCAGCGGGTTAAGGCCTCTGCCTTCAGCTCAGGTCATGATCTCGGGTCCTGGGATCGAGGCCTGAGTCAGGCTCTCTGCTCAGCAGGGAGCCTGCTTCCCCTCTCCCTCTCTCTGCCTCTCTGCCTACTTCTGATCTCTCTCTCTCTGTCAAATAAATAAATAACATCTTTAAAAAAAAAAACAAAAAACCTTCATTTCCCCCACAAAGGCCCTTGGAAGCACTGACTTCGTGCGCCTCGTCAGCTCTGGCCCCACGCCTCCCACGGTCTGCTGCTTGTCGTCATTACTCTCATCTGTCTTAAGAGAGAGATTTGTTGATGTCAGAATAATGGACTGCAGAAACCAGGAAGCCATTTCCAATACATGGGCTTTTGGATGTGCTCCAAATAACTTGAGACTCCTTGGTTGACAGCTCCGGAGAGAAGGGAAGGAAGGGAGTATCTACTGAAAACCGTGTATCAGATTGACCCTCCTTTTCCAGAGCGTCAGGAGACCCCCTAGAGAGCGGAGAAGTCGGCTTAGGTGTCTAAAACGTGTTAATCCTGCTTCTTGTACTTTTCACGTAGATCAGATGAAAGAAGAGAAGAAAATCTGCCAAATCTGCTCTAGTATAGCTTTTCTCAGAAGCATTAGAGAAGAAAGTAAGTCCTGTCTAAATATTAAACTATCCCCAAATCAATCAATAGACAGCTGTTATTTGGGGAAAAAAAAAAGGATGAGTCACTTCTTTGACAATTCCCTCTAGGCAAAAGCCAAATTCCTTCTTGTATTACAGGTGTTCACCCTGCTTATAAAATCCTCCTACCCAGCCACCTGCCACAGGTTCCCTGGGATTAGGGGAAAGAAATACTTCATACAGGGTTTCTGAAGGAGTGAAAGTGATACTCTTTGCTCAGGCACGCTTCGCCCTCTCCAGAATCAAAGTCTTCAAGAAATGACCCTTCAGCGTGAAGCATCCAGAAAAAGTGCACCAGATGTGTTCTCTCGTGACTTGCTTGTTATGCTTGGCATACGGCATGACTCATGTTGCATCCAAATCTACCTCATTCCTTGTAAAACCTGCTTATTATAAAAGTTGAATCTCCTCTATATAGGGCCGACAGAGAAAAAGATAATCCTACCAAAAAAAAAAAAGAAAAAAGAAAAAAGGCGAGGGAGATGGTAAAGAAGTTTTACTTGAAGAATACAATAAAAACACAAAACCCACCAATCGATGAGGGCTATTTCTCTTGCTCTTCTAGAATTCTAGACATGCTTTAGCAAATTAGCTTTTAAGTACTTTTGTCAGAATGTGTTATTTATATATTTGAACTTAATATATAATTATGTGTAATATATAAAACTTTATTAAGAGCTTACATTTAAAAGACAAAATTATAGTATGATGGCTCTCCCCCAGTCCCCACTTGTTGAAGTTGATGTGATTTTAGGGAGGTTGAGCGGGATGATCAGAGCATGGGTTTTATAAATAGGGAGACCATTGTATAAGCAATAGAATCAAACAAACTTAGAGAAACTGGAAGCTAGAAAAAGCAGGTATAATTGGAATCGAAGGCCGTAGGTATGATAAAAATCATCACGAAGTACATATATAAAAATCTTGTTACTCTTTTTCTGTTCAGCTTTTTGAGGCTGTTGGAAAGGATCACATTTCTGTTGCTTTCCTCTTCTCTCTGTATGTTGGTATCGTTCTAATGTTAAAAGAGCGTGAAATTGCCGTCGTATGCGGTACTCGTGACTTGGGGACCACCTCTGCCAAAGGCATAAAAGAAGATCGTTATGATGGAAAGGGCTTTTTTTTTTTTTTAAAGATTTTTTTATTTATTTGACAGAGAGAAACACAGCCAGAGAGGGAACACAAGCAGGGGGAGTGAGAGAGGGAGAAGCAGGCTTCCCACCGAACAGGGAGCCCGATGTGGGACTCGATCCCGGGTCTCCGGGATCATGACCTGAGCCGAAGGCAGTCGCCCAACGACTGAGCCATCCAGGCGCCCCAGGAAAGGGCTTATTGATACTAAAATCACTCCCTTTCTGAGATGACAAAACTGAGGGACTGGAGAACAGCTGACTTACCCCAAAATCACACAGCAGAGCGGAAAGCCGTCTGGGACCCCGGAACCTGACCTCCAGCCCCGCAGGGCAGGGCCTTCTACTTGCCTTTCCCTCCATGCTACGTTCCTTCTCTTCTAGAACAAATTATAAAGGAATAACTTTTCCTAGACCAAATTAGGCACTTGGCCATTTAAACGTTTCCAGTGGCATGGAACAGGGCAGCCGTGGGCTATGTCTCCTGACATTACCTGATGGGACAGGAATGCTGGGAATCTGGCCTTCTTTGTGGAGGCTGTCCAGCCCTGGGCCAGACCAGCATGTTTACATGGTTTGCATGGTCGTCCTTCTAGCACGTAGGCTCTCGGAGTTGAAAACTGCTTTGGGGTTGCTCCCTGCCTGCCCAGCTAGCTCGGGCTCCGTGTTCACACCAGCAGGAGGAGCACCCGGGGCTTCATGACCTCAAATCGAGGCCAGTCTGTCTTCTTAGCCCTTCAGTCTGTACAGCTGACGGAGCTGGAAGTGTGATTTTACGGTTTTCCTCTTCACGTTCATGTGCAGGTTCACCCACGTCTTATCAAGTTCATTTTTTTAATTTTTTTTTTACATTGACTATTTTCAGATCCTTAAGGAGTCAAACCAACAAACTCTTCTATTTGTGGGGGATTTTTAGATTTTATAAGCACCATTTATTTCTATAGAATTTGAGACTATCACAGTGGTTTCAAATGCTCAGAAGCAGCTTAAGGAAATGAGTTAGTCCTAATGACTGTTTGTAGTATTTGCTTAGCAGAGTCAGTGATTACAAAGGTAAAAACTGTAACTCACAGCCGAACTATTCTCAAGTTTGGTAGGATTCAAATAACTAAATCATAATTATATAATTCAATTGTATTTTTACTTCTACTTCTGAACTTTTTTACAAACTTTTGACTTAAGAGTTTACATATATGTTTTCCCCAAATCAAGCAACGAAAAGCATATAAAGTTTGATCTACTCATTTCATTTCCCAGAGGTAACCACTGTCTATGAGCTTCAGATTATTTTTATGTGCATGTATTGATATGTACATAAAGTGTATGTGAACGTTACATGCATGCGTACACACATTCCTAGCAAGTGGGTTTCTCAGAATGCGTAAAAATGGGTCATACCATCACATACTGCTTAATAACGTTATATATGTTATAGATGTGATATCCATCCCCTTTGAGGGGAAAATTTAAGTCCTAATGTTATAAACATCAGAGCAAATTGGTCCATCTCGTGATGTTATTCCTTCCTTTTATTCAAGGACGGAGGAATACAGATTATGAAATGCGGTGCTTCCAGCAGAGGTCCACAGGGAGGAACAGCTAGTTTTTGTCCAGGTGGCCGCCAGGCATGACACTGCGGCACCATGTGTGCTGTACTTTTCCTGTAAGATAGGGAAGAAAAAAGTGGGGGGAGGCGTTGCCAAAAATAACGCCATCAACAAGACCCGGGAGGGGGGAGTTTGGCTCAGTTAAAATACAGACTGTTTTCTAGGGCTGTGAGAACTAATTAGAGATTATTTTCTGCCATTAAAGAAAGGCCCAAAAAAGACCTCTCCTTGGAAATACTTGGTCTCTAATATATTTGACAGAATTAAAGACGGATTTTTTTTTTTTTTGGTTGTTGTTTTTTTTTTTTTTCTAAAGATTTTATTTATTTGACAGAGAGAAACACAGCCAGAGAGGGAACACAAGCAGGGGGAGTGAGAGAGGGAGAAGCAGGCTTCCCGCCGAGCAGGGAGCCCGATGTGGGACTCGATCCCGGGTCTTCAGGATCATGACCTGAGCTGAAGGCAGTCGCTTAACCAACTGAGCCACCCAGGCGCCCGGATTTTTTTTTTTTTAGAACATGTTTCCTGACTCCTTACTCTCTTCCTTCTTTATCTAATCAACTCTTAACTAATCCACTCCCCCAGTTAAGTGAGTTTCCACATCACCACACAACTTACTTTGGTCTTATTAAAGCACTAATTGACTGTATTTAATGGCCACTTAAGATTAAGAGAGGTATGTTTATGTTTGGCTGTACATAAACAGTATGAATTTTCAGTAGGAAACACGAAAATGCCCACATATCAGAGTAGATCTCAACAACTTATATGGTTTGTTTTTTATAAATAGGGCTTTGCTTTTTTCTAAGGCTATTAATATAAATCAGAATTCTTCTACATATTTGCTACATTTATAAATATACCTTATTTCACATTCCTCT
>PITA01010620.1:0-70960 GCA_004023965.1 Spilogale gracilis
AAAAAAAAAAAAAAAAAAAAAAAAAAAAAAAAAAAAAAAAAAAAAAAAAAAAATTCAGTAACATAGAAAGGATTTTACTTTATGGCCAAGAGGGATTCATCCCAAGGCTGCAAGATTAATTTAGGATACTCAAATCAACCACTGTAATACACCTCATTAACAGAAGATAGAAAAAACACACATGATCAATTCAATAGACACAGAAAAAGCATTTGACAAAATTTATAATAAAAACACAACAAATTAGGAATAGAAGGGAGCTTTTTAAATTGATAAAGACATCTACAAAAAAAATCATATCTAACATCAGACTTAATAGAAAGACTGAACGCTTTATTATTCAACATTGTGCTCTAGCCAAGTAAATTAGGAAAGAAAAATAAGTTAAAGTTACCCTGACTGGAATGGAAGGAGTAAAACTACTTCTATTCACAAATGGCATGATCATGTACATAAAAATCATAAATAAATGGAAAAGCACTAAAACAAAACATTAGTCCTAATAAGTAAGTTTAGCTGTGTTCTTGGATATAAGATTAATATTCAAAAATTGGTTGTAATGCTACACACATGCAATGAATCATACATAAATAAAAGTATGGAAAACATTTCCTTATACAATATCATCTAAAATAATAAACTATTGTGAATACATTAATAAAATGAGCTAAAAATTATCTATTAAAACCACAAAACAGGGGTTTTAATGATGCTGAGTGGTTAAGCATCTGCCTTCAGGTGTTGTCATGATCTTGGAGTTCTAGGATCAAGCCCTGTGTTGGGCTCCCTGCTTGGCAGAGGGCCTACTTCTCCCTCTTTCACTCTCCCTGGTTGTGTTCCCTCTCTCACTGTGTTTCTCTCTGTCAAATAAATAAAATATTAAAAAAAAACCCCACAAAACATCACTGAAGGAAATTAAGATCTGAACAAATGGAAAAAAATGTCATATACATGGATTAGAAAACTTACTATTTTTAAAAAGACAATATTTTCTAAATTGATCTACAGATTTAATGCAATCTCTATAAAATCCCATAGATTGACAAGCTGATCCTAAAATTTATATGGAATTTCAAGGAATCCAGAACAGCCAAACAATCTTTTAAGGAAAAATCTGGTGGGCTCACACTTCACAATTTCAAAACTTTATATAAAGCTACTATAATCAGCATAGTGTGATACTGACAGGAAAAGGAAATATACAGATCAGTGGAATAGCATTGAAAGTTCAGAAATAAACACATTTGTAGTCAATTGTTTTTTTTTTCCCCAAAAAAGAATACCAACAATTACTAAAAAAAAAACGAATGGTATTTCAACATATACATTGTGGGACCACTAGATAACCATATACCAGAAACTGAAGCTTACTCACACTAAATACAAAAATTGGACCTCACACCAACTATAAAAATTAACTCAGATGGATCACAGAAGTAAATTAAGGGCTTAAAGTAAAAAATTCTTTGAAGAGAGATTAAGACTAAATCACTTTGACCTTGGAATAGGCATTTTTTTGATATAATGCCAAAGGCAGAAGTTACAAGAAAAAGTACAGATAAATGAATATCATCAAAAAATTAAGTTGTGCTTCAATGAAATTATCAAGTGAAATAGTAACTCAGAAAATGGAAGAAAACAATTGCAAATCATATATTTTACAAAATTTTTATTTCCAGAATATATAAAGGTCTCCTGCAACTCACCAATATAATATAATTCAATTGATTGATTGGTTGATTTTTAATTTTAATTTTTTTAACAAATAATCTGATTTAAAAATAGGCAAAGGAATGACATCAAAACATGAAATGTATATGTGAGTGTAGTAAAAACATGCTTTTTAGAACTTAAGCAACTATCAACTTAAAATAGATTACCATATATACAGTATGCCAAAAACCTATAATGCCAAAAACCTATAATATGCCAAAAACTTATAATAAATACACAAAAGGTAAAGGTAAAGGAATCCAAACATAATAATAAAGAAAAATCATCAAATCAAAATGGAAAAAGAGAAAAAGAAAGGATTAGAGAATTACAAAACGATTTAGAAAACAATTAACAAAATGGCAACAAATACATTTCAACAATTACTTTAAATTTAAATTAATGCTCTAATCAAAAGATGTAGGGTAAAAAAAATGGGTAAAAAGAACATGACTCATCTATATGCTACCTGCAAGAGACTCGCTTAACACCTAAAGACAAATGGACTGAAAGTGAAGGGACAGAAAAAGATACTCCATGCAAATGGAAATGGAAAGAAATTTGGGATAGCAATACTTATATCAGACAAATTCAAATTAAAACAAAACCATGACAAGGGACAAAGAAGGGCAATACATAAGGATAAAGGAATTTATCCAGCAAGAGGATATAACATTTATAAATATCCACACACCCACATAGAAGTACCTATATATATAAAACAAATATTAACAGACATAAGGGAACTTTAATATTCCTACATCATCTAAATGTAAGGTCACCCAGACAGAAAATCAATAAGAAAACAGAAGCCTTCAATGACACATTAGACCGGATGGCCTTAATAGATAAATACAGAAAATTCCACCTAAAAACTGCAGAGTACATACTCTTTTCAAGTGTATATAGAACATTCTCCAGGAGAGATCACATGTGGGTCCACAAGACAAGTCTCAATAAATTTAAGAAAGCTGAGAGCACCTTTTCTGACTATAATGGTATGAAACTAGAAGTCAATTGCAATAAGAAAAATGGAAAAACATAAACACAGGAAGATTAAACACATGCTACTAACTAGCCAATGAGTAAATGAAGACATGGAAGAATTAAAAAATACCTTGAGACAAATGAAAATGAAACACAACTTTTTAAAATTTATGGTACAGGGCAAATGCAGTTCAAAGAGGGAAGTTTATGGTGACACAGGCCTATCTCAAGAAACAAGAAAAATTCCAAATACACAATCTGAGTTTACACCTAACGGAACTAGAAAAAGAAAAACAAAGCCCAAAGTTATGAGAAAGAATTAAATAATAAAGATCAGAATGGTAATAAATAGAGATAAAGAGAATAGACCAATTAGCTAAGAACTTGTTCTTTGAAAAAATAAAATTGATAGACCATAAGCCAGACTCATTAAGAAAAACAGAAGCCCTAATACATAAAACCAGATAAGCAAGAGAAGTACAACCAACTCCACAGAAATACTAAAATTATAAGAGACTATTAGAAACAACTGTATGTCAACAAACTGGAAAACCTAGAAGAAATGGATAAATTTCTAGAAGCATACAGTCTTCTAAGACTGAAACAGGAAGAAATAGATAATCTGAAAAGACTGAGTAATAGTAATAAAATTGAATCAGTAATCAAAAAAAACCCCCCAACAATCAAAAGTCCAGGACAAGATGGTTCACAGATCAACCTATTTACCATTTATTTATTTTTATTTTTAATTAACATATAATGTATTATTTGCTTCAGGGGTACAGGTCTGTGAATCATTAGTCTTACACAATTCACAGCATTCACCATAGCACATATCCTTCCTAATTTCCATAACTCAGCCATCCTATCCTATCATTTAATTTAAAGAAGAGTTAATATCCTGTTTTCAAACTACTCCAAAAGATTAAACATCAAAGAAAGCTGCCAAATCCATTCTATGATGCCAGCACTACTGTAATAACAAAACCAGATAATGACAGTACCATAAATAATAGTCAATATCCCCATTGAACATCCTCAACAAAATATTAGCATTAAATTAGGTCACACATTATAATCAAGTAGGATTAATACCAGGGATGCAAGAATGATTCCATACATGTAAATCAAATGATATGACATACATTAACAAAATGAAGGATATAAACCATATAGTCATCTAATTTATATAGAAAAATCATTTAACAAAATTCAATATGCATTTATGATAAAAATTCTCAACAAACTGGGTACAGAGGGAATGTACCTTAACATAATAAAGACCATAAATAACAGACTCACAACTAATATCATGCTCAATGATGAAAAGCTGAAAGCTTTTCCTCTCAGATCTGGAACAAGGGTCCCCACTTTGCCAATTTTATTCAACATACTGCTGGAAGTCATAGCAACACTAATTAAACAAGAAAAAAAAACCATCCAAATTGGTAAGAAAGAAGTAAAATTGACACTATTTGCAAATGAATACCCTAGAGATTACACCAAAAGCTACTAAAACTAAGTGAATTCAGTAAAGTTGTGCAATACAAAAATAATACACTAAAATTTGTTGGGTTTGTATATATTAATATTGAACTAGCAGAAAAAGAAATTAAGAACACAACCAAGCCACAACTGTATCAAAAAGAATAAAATACCTAAGAATAAATGTAACCAAGGAGATAATAAAACTATACTCTGAAACCTAAAAGATACTGATAAAAGAAATTGAAGATAACACAAATAAAAGACGTAATATGCTCATGGATTGGAAGAATATTGTTAAAATGTCCATGTAACCCAAAATAATCTACAGATGCAATGAAATCCCTATCAAAACCAACAGAATTTTTTCACAGAATTAGAACAAATGATACTAAAATTTGTATAGAACCACAAAACTTAAATATCCAAAGCAATCTTCAGACAGAAGAGCAAACCTAGAGGCATCATACTCTCCACTTTCACACTATACTACAGAGCTATACTCATCAAAATGGTATGATACTGGCACAAAAACATTTAGATCAATAGAACAGAATAGAAAGCTTGCAAATAAACTCATGCTTATATGCTCAACTAGTCTATAGCAAAGGAGGCAAGAATATACAATGGGGAAAAGACATTCTCTCTAATAAATGGTGCTGGGGGAACTGGACAGCTACGTGGAAAGAATGAAATTGGACCAGTTGGTAATACCATATTCAAAAATAAACTCAAAATGGACTAAAAACTTCTTATGAAATTCCTAAAAGAAAATGTAAGCAGTAAGCTCTTGGACAATGGTCTTAGCAATATGTTTTTGGATCTGTCTCCTCAGAGATGGAAAATAAAAGCAAAAATAAACAACTGAAAGTCCATCAAACTAAAAAGGTTCACAGAGTGAAGGAAACCACCAACAAAATAAAAGGACAAGTTACTGAATGGCAGAAGATATTTACAAATGACATATACAATATCATTGTATAAACTATAAGAACTTATACAACACAACCTAAAAACAAAATAAAACAATCTGATTGAAAGTGGGAAGAGGATCTGAACAGGCATTTTGCAAAGAAGACATACCATGGTCAACAGACACAGGACAAGATGATCAATATCACTAATCACCAGGGAAATGCAAATCAAAAGATGTTATCTTACACCAGTCAGAATGGCAAGTATCCAGAGACAAAAAACAAACAAAAAAAGGCCACATACTGAATGATTTCCTTTACATGATATGCCAAGAATAGATAAATTGATACAGACAGAAAATAGATTAGTTGTTGCCTGGAAATTGTATTTACAGAGTTTAACTTTTTATTCCAAATGTTTAACTACAATACACTTAGTGTTATAATTAATAAAGCACCTTTCCTCTGTTTCAATATTTTCTTTACTAGTACATCCTTTTTGCTTTTTTCCCTCCCAGGAGAAATTTTTAAAAATACTGAAATCCATTCCACCAAAAATTACCTCATAGAGATATTTATTAAGGTTGCATTTTATTTTTAAATCAGCATGAGGAATGTTAAAAATATTTGTGATATTATTTCCATCCTTAGATGAAATCTAAGAATTCCTAGAAATTCCATCAAATTTCTATTTAATCAATGTATGAAACTTAAAGAAAAATGAAACCAACTTGATCAATGTACTGAAAATCAGGGGGAAAGAAAATTTGAGTCATTAAAAGAAAAAAAGAGTTATTAAAATAAAACCAGAAATGTCAAATATATTTAAATAACCAGGCTAAACATTTCAGTAATACCAATTCACATGAATATGCATTTTTATTAATATTAAATGAAAAAGACTATGGGGGGGGGGTTCCAAGATGGCAGAGCAACAGAGGGACTCTGAACTTGCCTTCTACAAATACAACTAGATCAACCTTCAACAATTTAGAACAACTAGGAGGAGAATTGGAGGATTACGGAAACAATCTGCATAGCTAGAAGACGTGAATTTGACAAAAGCAAAGTTCAGAGCCCTGAACTGGGGGATTGGGAAGCTGAGGGGCCAGGAAGGGGAGGAAGCCTTGTTCCAGGAGCAAAGTCAGGAAGAGGGATAAATTTGGAAAGAATGCAGTGGTTTGTCACCCCACAATAAGCTGTGGTGATGGGATCCCTGGGTTGTGCCCTTCCTGGAGGGCATATAGAGGATATATTTGTCCTCCCAAAGGGACAGCTATGGAACGACTGTGAGGAGTTCAGGAATGGGGTCAGAGCGGTGTGCAGAGGGCAAAAACTGCTTAAATTTTTGGTGTGAGCCTCAATAGGCTTCAATCTCTGGTCTTGTGCCAAACAGCTGCTTTTCTGCAACTGATAGAATGGAGCACAGAGACTGGAGCAGATGGCAGATAACCTGGCCCTGCTTTCTGCTCTGAGCCAGAATAGGCTTAAAACTCTCTTTTTTCACCATACCTCCATACTTCTCTGGGATAGACCGAGCAGAGTGCAGAGACTGAAGCAGATTGTGGATAACCAGGTCGCTTTTTGCTCTCTGCCATAATAGACTGAAGCCTCTGCGAAGGCTTTTATGGGAAAAGGTGGAGTAGGGGACTGAGTCAAGTGCAGATGCCTGCTAACCCAGCTCCAGCTTTTCCCTGAGCATTACAATAAACTCTAGCCTCTGCGTGCACTGTGCAAAGGCTTTTTGGGGACAGAACAGTGCTGGGCATGCCCTGAGCCTCCTGGCCAGGAACAAAACTGTGCCTGCACTTTATCAGGCCCTTTAAAACGTGGAATTTTGAATCCCAGCCACAGCCAGAGATAAAATACAAGAGATCTATGGCTCTGGGCATGCCAACCAACAAGACACAGACAGGTTAGGGTAAGTAACTGAGGTTAGCTGGGTCACAGGAGGTTGCTTTTCTTAGAGGGCCTCCTGAGCACTGGCTGCCAGCATTTCCCCTCCAGGGACAAAAGGGGGAGGTGACACCATATTCTACCTCCACCATTATACCCCCCTCCTCTGGCCCACCAGCATAGTCAGACTCCAGAGAGAAACACAGCACCTCTAGAGGAGGCTGGAGTCCCCTACACTAAACCCCTCCCTTCTCACCTGGCAGGAGCACCTTTATAAGGTCAATTCAGCTCCTTAGCCAGCATGGCATACCTCTCCCTCCACAGAACTACACAAATTCCTGCATATAACTAATGTATTGATTAAACAAAGCTCCAAAAAATCAGCTTCTGGCTTAACTTCACAAACATATCAGAGCATACCCACTTAAAGGAACAAACTCTCTCCATTACAAGCAAGGAGGAACTGTAGGGAAAGGATCAGTGGGAAAGACCAGCCAAAATACAACAGCAGTGTGCACATAGCATATACCAGAATCACTTCCTGAAGATATCGTTGTTGTTGCTATTATTATTGCTGTTATTTTTTTTCTTTTCTTTTTCTTTCCTCTGTTCTGGACAAAATGACTAGAATGAGAGTCACAATTAAAGAACGAACCAGAGACAGTACTCACTGCCATAGATTTCATTGATATGGATATAAGTACAATGTCAGAAGTAGAATTAAAAACAACAATTAAAAAGATACTAGCCAGGGTTGAAAAAGCATAAAAGACACTAGAGAAGAAATCAATGAAATAGAAATCAAAAGAACAGTAGGACAGATCAATGAAACTAGGACCTGGTTATTTGAAAGAATTAATAAGACCAATAAAACTTACCAAAGATAAAAATGAAAAAATAAAGGACCCAAATAAATAAAATCAAGAATGAAAGAAGAGAGATTACAACCAACACCAAAGAAATACAAACAAGTACAAGAACATATTATAAACAAGTACATGTCAAAAAATGAGGCAATCTAAAAGAAATGGATGCATTCCTAGAAACATATAAACTACCAAAACTGAAACAGAGAGAAATAGAGAACCTAAACAGACCCATAACCAGCAAGGAGCTGGGATAAATAATCCTAAAATTTGTATGGAACCAGAAAAGACCCCCAATAGTCAGAAGAATGTTGAAAAAGAAAACCAAAGTTGGTGGCATCACAATGTTGGACTTCCAGCTATATTACAAAGCTGTAATCATCAAGACAGCATGGGATTGGCATAAAACAGGCACATAGATCCAATGGAACAGAATAGAGATCCTAGAAATGGGCCCTCAACTCTGTGGTCAACTAATCTTCGACAAAGCAGGAAAAAGAATTTCCAATGGAAAAAAGACAGTCTCCTCAAAAAATCGTGTTGGGAAAATTAGAGGCCGCATTCAGAAGAATGAAACTGAATCACTTTCTTACACCAAGCACAAAAATAGACTCAAAATGGATGGAAGACCTAAATGTGAGACAGGAATCCATCAAAATCCTAGAGGAGAACACAAGCACCAACCTCTTCAAACTTGGCCACAGCAACTACTTGCTAGATACATTAAGGCAAGGGAAATAAAAGCAAAAATGAACTACTGGGACTTCATCAAGATAAAAAGCTTTTGCAGAATAAAGGAAACAGTCAATAAAACCAAAAGACAACCAACAGAATGAAAGAAGATATTTGCAAATGTCTTATCAAATAAAGAGCTAGTATACAATTTCTATAAAGAACTTACTAAACTCAACACCCAAAAAAACAAACAACCCAGTCGAGAAATGAACAGAAGACATGACCAGATATTTCTCCAAAGAATGTCCAAATTGCCAACAGAGACATGAAAAAAATGCTCCATGTCACTTGGCATCTGGGAAATCCAAATCAAAACCACAATGAGATACAGACTCAGACCAGTCAGAATGGCAAAAATGAACAGGTCAGGAAACAAATGTCGGTGAGTATGTGGGAAAGGAGAACACTTTCATATTTTTGGTGGAAATGTAGGCTAGTACAGCCACTCTGGAAAACAGTATAGATATTCCTTAAAAATTTTAAAAAAATACCCAGTAATTGTACTACCTAAGTATTTACCTAAAGGATACAAACACTGGGATCTAGCCATCTACACCCCACTGTTTATAACACAATGTACACAACAGTCAAAGTACAGAAAGAGCCAGATGTTCATCGACAGATGACTGGATAAAGAAGATGTGGTATATATAGCCAATGGAATATTATTCAGCTATCAAAAGAATGAAATCTTACCATTTGCAATGATGTGGATGGAACTGGAGGGTATTATGCTAAATTAAATAAGTCAACAAAAGAAAGACAATTATCAATCATATGGTTTCACTTATATGTGGAATTTAAGAGACAAAACAGGATCATAGGGGAAGAGAAGGAAGAATAAAATAACAGGAAATCAGAGAGAGAGAGGAACCATAAGAGACTCTTAACTACAGGAGACAAGCTGAGGACTGTTGGATGGGAAGTGGCTGGGGTATGGAGTAACAGATGGTGGGCATTAAGGAGGTCATGTGGTGTAATGAGTACTGGGTGTAATATGCAATTGATGAATAACTGAACTCTACATCTGAAACTAATGACATACTATATGTTCATTAATTGAATTTAAATAAAATAAGATACAAAATAAATAGACTTGTTTTTCTGAAAAAAATGATGATGACTCTTAGATGTGGTTTAACAAGTACAACTATACATTGTTTAGAGAAATACTCTTGATTTTTTTTTTTAAAGATTTTATTTATTTGACAGAGAGAAACACAGCCAGAGAGGGAACAGAAGCAGAGGGAGTGAGAGAGGGAGAAGCAGCCTTCCTGCTGAGCAGGGAGCCCGATGTGGGACTCGATCCTGAGTCTCCGAGATCATGACCTGAGCAGAAGGCAGTCGCTTAACCAATTGAACCACCCAGGAGCCCCAAGAAGTACTCTTGAAATAACGGTTCAAAGTAAAGGTATCTGCAAATATGTAATAGGAAAATATATAGTAAGTTGGGGTGACAATAATAATATGAGATAAAATAGAATCTGGGACCAAAGCATTATAAATGAGGTATATTGATGTTATTAAAATATACTTACAATAAAAACAAACCAGTTATAAATATTTATGTACTAATAAAAAAGCATCAAAATATATAAAACAAAGAAAGTTTGATGGATAACTTCTCAGTCTTTCAGTAGATCTAGAGGCATACAAATAATCAGATAAAACAATTCATGAATATGATATCAGAAAATTATGCTGACTTTGTATATCAAACACGGGGCATAGATATTCTTTCTAAATGTTGAGGGATTATTTCCTAACAAAAATAAGTATTCAACCATTTATAATTTTTGAAATATCCTCCTAAATAACTCAGGATCAAAATGAAAATTTAAAATGGCAATTAAAGACTATTTAGAAACAAAGGACAATGTTAACAGCAGAAACCTAGAAATAACTTGGATAGTTATCAATTGTAGAAAGATTCAGTAAATGATTATACAGGGAATAAATATAAATGTATATGGTTCTTGTATAATATGAATTACCTTACAGTGATTTGGTAAAATAAGGAAGGATTTTGATGGATTAGAAAGATATTGCCATTATATTCTTAATCAACAAAATTAAAATAGATCAATAAATATTTTCCATGATAAAATTTTGGGGAATATTCTATATATTTGCACTTATAAGCAAATAGTATTATGAATGGATACCCCATCAAAATGCTAACAGTGGTTACACTGAAGAAGAAAGGCAACAAATTTTTATTTTGAAAGCTTCTGTATTGTTTGCACTGCTGTGTTGATTAAGTATTGCTTTTGTGTTTCTAATTATTGAATGAAAACCAATTTATAAGACTGGAACTAAGAAGAACAAAAATACCTATCAAATTATACAACCAAAGATTAACTCCTAGCTCTAAATGTTTGCTGTTATTATGTAAGAATGAAGGACATTGGGGGCACCTGGGTGGCTCAGTTGGTTAAACAACTCCCTTTGGCTCAGGTCATGATTCCGGAGACCCGGGATCAAGTCCCACATGGGGCTTCCTGCTCGGCAGGAAGCCTGCTTCTCCCCCTCTCACCCGCCTTGCTTGTGTTTCCTCTCTGGCTGTGTTTCTCTCTGTCAAATAAATAAAATCTTAAAAAAAAAAAAAATGAAGGACATTAAACTAGCATGATTTGTAAAAGATTGTATTTATCTATTTGAGAGAGAAAAAGAGCACAAATAAGGGAGATAGGCAGAGGGAGAGGGAGAAGCAGGCTCTCCATTGAGCAGGGAGCCCAACATGGGGTTCAGACCCAGGACCCAAGGATCACGACCTGAGCTAAAGGCAGACGCTTAAAATGACTGAGCCACCCAAACACCTCTGAAAGATATTAACTTAAATAAGCCTTTGCCTCAAACCTCTAGAAAACACAAAAATAAAATCAAAATATTTCTAATTCTATGGGAAAAAATATAGTTATATATAATTAGAAAAATGCTGTTATAATTCTCCTACACTTTGTTTTTATGTGTAAATAGTGTCTTTATTTCTATTTCCATATTAAGGTTAAAACATATCGATTCTCCCTATAACAGATGAGAGATTTAGCAATCTTTTCATTTTTCATCCCCCTTCCACCTCTATTTTTATTTAAATAATTTGAGTTTTAAGATCCCAATTATTAATTATTATGTTTACATTATTCATCTTCTCTTTCAAGATTATTGACACTTACATGCAGTTATATAGCTATTAACTATAAAATGATGACCTAACTACTACTTTTTTTAAAGATTCTATTTATTTATTTGACGGAGAGAAACACAGCTACAGAGGGAACACAAGCAGGAGTGAGAGAAGGAGAAGCAGGCTTCCCGCTGAGCAAGGAGCCTTATATGGGGCTCGATCCCAAGACTCTCGGATCATGACCTGAGCTGAAAGCAGACGTTTAATGACTGAGCCACTCAGGCACCTCCCTACATACTACTTATTAATGGGATTCAGTTCTTAAATCATTTCTTTTAAATCATATCTTCCCTACCTTCAATATCAGTGATATAGACATAAAGTACTTCAAATTTTCTTTTCAGGAAGAATACATGGATAGTATGCTTTTAAATTATTGCACACCTAATAATTCCATTCCCCGCCAACATTTTGGCTGGTTATTCCTGGCAGTATGGATAAAAACTAAAAATTCATTCATTATTGGGTATGTTACATAGAAAACACACACTAGGTATCAGTTTTGGTTTTCTTGAACATAAAATCTTATGGGCTTTAAATTTAAGTATATATCACAAATATATCATAACTATATGTTAAAGTATTATAAAAAAACAACAATATACTTAACATTGAGTACTTAACATTAAGTACTCAATGCATGCTAGAATAGTGAATTTAATTCCATAAGAAAAAAATAAATGTTCATGTTTTATTCATGTCAGAAGAAACATGTTTGTATCTGTTTTTGAACTTTGGTTTATAATAATATAAATAATATATAAATAAGTATATAAATATAAATAATGTAAATATAGCGATTAAACATTTTAACAGCTGCTAACATAAGAGAATACTGAAAAACATTTGCTCACACACTCATTCATTTCTTGACTATATAGTATTTGAATACTATCTAAATGCATGCTATCTTTGATAGGAGAAACATATCCTAGTGTAGTGATATCACAATTTTCCACAAGCTATCTGTTTGGGAATCATTTCTTGATGCACATATTCAAGGACTAACTCACTGTGTGCTTACAATGTCTTCTTCATTTACCAGTTAATTTTTACTCCAATGGCTACCACTCTACTTCGAATTGAGAAAAAGAAGAGTTACTTCCCTTACTGGTTGGTTCCTTTGTGTTCAGATTCTTTGTCAACTATTATAAAAGTACCAGTCTCGTTATTCCACAGTAAACCTAGGAGACATGCTGGATTCTATGGCATATAACATTAATAAAACTATTTCTGCTTACAGAGAGCTTATAATCAAGGTAGAGAAGAAAGTTACTTACACCCGAAGAACTATAATTAAAGGTATGATTTTTAAGAATCATATGAGAAAGGGAAAAAAAAGGTGTGTCAGAGTACTGAACAAACAAAAATGAATTTTATTCCATTCAAAAATTGCAAGGCTTGGGGCGCCTGGGTGGCTCGGTCCTTAAGCGGCTGACTTCAGCTCAGGTTATGGTGCCAGAGTCCCAGGTTCAAGCCCTGTATGGGGCTCTCTGATTGGTGGGAAACCTGCTTCCCCCTCTCTCACTCTCCCAGCTTGTGTTCCCTCTCTAGCTATGTTTCACTCTGTCAAATAAATAAATAAAATCTTAAAAAAAAAAAAAAAAATTGCAAGGCTTCCTGTAGGAAGACGCTTCCACAGCCTGGCAGACAGTAAATTCCTTTCCTGTCTGTTCCTGATCCACCATTCCAATCTTCTCTGTCTCCAATCTCCTAGATTAAGGTCTACTCCAGCAAAGCCAGTTCTTTACTGAATCTCAAGCTCATCTTGTTCTTTTCTGCCTTCATGCTTTTGCCTCTCTTCTGTTTCTCTTAAAGTCCTAGTACAAATTTTACTTCCTCTACTAATTCATTTGGCTTACCTCAGATAAGTCCTAGTAAAGCATGTGTCTTTTCTCTGTGGAACACGATAATTATATTTTGGTTTCTGTAAGGTGGTTAAATGTTCTCTCTCTCTCTCATATATACACATAGTATCTCACTCCATCCATTAACAGTTAGCACAGTGCTCCGTAGAGAGCAGGTACTTAATAAATATTTAATTTCTTGATTGACATGTTTTTCTTGAAAAGTTTTTTTCTGGATTTCTTAAAAAGTTTTTCTGGATAAATACTCCTTTTTAAGGCATTATTTCATTACCATGTTCTCCTGTCTTCCTTTCATTGTTACCCACATCTGGAGAAGCCTACATAGAACCCATTCTACAAGTTAAAGTGCTGTTCCTTTCTTTCACTGCCCACTTTCATTGTAATGTTAATTCTTTTAATATGTAACATCGATCAATATACTTAACATCGGCATAAACTATAGCATTTGCTTTACGCGTACTTGAACAAGTCTCAATTACAGTCTACTATGGTACAGAAGATTTGTTTGTTTTCCTTGAACTTTCATCAAATTGATTATACACTTTCCTATAAATGGTTGCATTATTTTTACTTCATTATTCCCACTCAATTTCCCTCTGCTAAATTCTCCATCATGATCTAAAGACTCATTCAACTATGCAGTTTTTCTGTTAATCATCTGTGTGTGTGTGTGTATGTGTGTGCTTAATATAGCTCCCATACAGGAAAATTCACAAATCCAATATGCATAGCCCAATAGGTTTCCACAAATACTTGTGTTACAACTGTAGGTCAAGAACTGGAATATTGTCGAGGCGCCTGGGTGGCTCAGTTGGTTAAGCGACTGCCTTCAGCTCAGGTCATGATCCCGGAGACCGGGATCAATTCCCACATTAGGCTCTCTGCTTGGTGGGAAGCCTGCTTTTCCCTCTCACTCCCCCTGCTTATGTTCCCTCTCTGGCTGTGTTTCTCTCTGTCAAATAAATAAAATCTTAAAAAAAAAAAAAAAAAAAGAACTGGAATATTGTCAGTATCAAAGAAACTCGTGCCTCCTTCCAATCATTACTGACCTTCTTCCCCAACAAAAGTAACCATAATGCTTAATTTTCCTGTATTTCTTTACAGTTTTATCTCCGAAACATTTATCTCTAAATACTATAGTTTAAATGGAATCATATGTGATCTTCTGCAGTAGATTTTTCTTACTCTTAACATTTTGAGTATTGTGAGGCATTCATTTTGTTTAGTGTAGTGGTAGTTCATTCATATACAAATTTCTTCTATAATGCTCTATTGATATAATACAGTATTTTAATCCATTCTACTGCTCAGGGACATCTTGGCTATTTTCTGTTTTTAGCTTACAAATAATACCATAACAATTTTTAAAAAATAATTATTTTTCAGGCCTGTGCAATTTTTTGGATTCATACCAAGGAACAGAATTGCTGGATTATAAACCACATATATATTCAGCTTCTGTAGATATTTCCAAGTAATTTTGCAAAATGTTTACACCTACTTATACGATAGTATATGGAGTTTTGTTTATTCTAGATCCTTGTCAATATTTGTTGCCATCATTCTTTACACTTTTGTTAATTCTGGGGGTAGGCGTATATGTGTATGTGCGTATTATCTCATTTAATTTTTAATATGTATTTTCCTGGTGACTAATAAAATTGAGCATCTATTCATATCTTTATTGATTGTTTGGATATCCACTATTGTTAAGTGACCAAGTGTCTTTGGGGACTCATACTTCTGTGCAATATCATCAGTTCTACTGAAAGACGCTATAATAAAAGTTCTAAAAGATTTGCTATTTTTTCTGTTGTGAGGAGGTTGTTATAGACTTTTGTTACTACTTTTTCCAATGTTCCCTTTCTGAGAACCCTCGGGAGAGATTTCTAACTGGCCCTAACACAACGAACAAAATTAGGTCTTTACCCCCCTTCATTTCTATAGAGTCATTTTGAATTCTGTAATTGACGAGTTTCCTTTTTTAAAAAATATTTTATTTATTTATTTGAGAGAGAGAAAGAGAATGAGAGAGAGCATCAAAGGGAGAAGCAGACTCCCCACAAGGCTGGGAAGCTGATTTGGGACTTGATCCGGAGAGTCCAGAATCATGACCCCCAAGCCAAAGGCAGTCACTTGAACAACTGAGCCACCCAAGTGCCCTGGCGAGTTTTCTTTTTGTATATACCCCTGCAAACTTAGAAATAATTTTCTGACCCACTGGTAGCAAGGCATTAACATTTTATACATTTTAACAAGCTTTTTATTATGGAAACAGTATTAAAACACACACAAAAGTAGAGAGAATATCACTGAATATCCACCGAGCTAACAGCCATGTCAACAGTGGTAGCAAGAGTGGTCATACCCATTTCATCCATAATCCACGCGTCCTCCCTCCGTAGACCATTTTGAAGCCGTTCCCAGACATCATGTCTTTTCATCAACATTTATTTCACTATAAATCTCTAAAGAATAAAAATTCAACCAGGGAACTTCCATTTGCACTGGAGATGTAGAAAGTTGTTGGGCAGTGTGGCTCTCATTTTAAAACGGAGAGCCAATTAGGTAATCTACAAAGATACGCACACACATACACATACATATCTCCCCAAGGGTGCAAAGTAACCAAAATAAAATAAAATCTAGAAAATAGTGAAATGACATTAAATTCTAAAATGGTCCCTTTAGAGGCATAGAGATCCAAGGCTGCTTTCATTTTTGGTAGACCAGTGGGAGGAATAAAGAAAAAAAACACAGTGGGGTGAAAAGAAATTAGAGTATGACTTAAGGAGTGTGCGTGTGGGGGGGCGTGTTGAGGGGCAGAGGGAGAGAGAAAAGCGGTTGGGGAGAGGGAGAGAGAATCTTAAGCAGGCTCCATGCCCATCATGTTGCTGAGACAGCTCGGGCCTGGATCTGACAACCTCTGAACTCATGACCTTCGCGAAAATACAGTCAGGCACGTAACCCACCATCCACCCAGGCACCCGTAAGGAATATTTTAAAGGCTGAATGGGATTGGTTTGACAATTTAGAATCCCTGGGAGGCCCAGCCAAGAAGCCTCAGGCTCACCTGTCAACTCTTCCGGTGGTACGGGGTGAGCACGCCAGGACTGGATGCAGCGCAGAACCGAGAGAAAGCAGCTGAAGCGCAGGGAGGGCTGCCCACGGGTGTGGGGGAACAGGTGTGCTGAGTGGGTCCCCTCAACCGCGTGGGCTGGCCGAATGCTGAGGGCAGAGGGCAGAGCGGGAGCTGAGAGAATTCCTTCAGGCAGAGGGCAGAGCAGGAGCTGAGAGAATTCCTTCAGGCGACGACCTGTGGCTGAGCCCAGTGCTCGACAGGGAGGGCACAGCTTAGAGGGACCCTCCCTCCCTCAACAGCCCGGCTCTCCCGCGAGCTGAGGGCGGGGCAAAAGAACTGAGAACCCGCCCCGGGTCATCACGTTTCAAGTCTCGCCCATCAAACCTCTGAAGTCAATGGTGAACTCAGTCTCCACAGCAACAGACCCCAGACCCGGTTCAACTACAGATGAGGTTGATTTAGCGAGCCCTCGCCACACACGCTGGCTGCAGAACTGAAGACACTTAATGCTTTTATTTCAGTTTTTACTGAGATTTTATACACAATACTTGGTATACAATAAAAGATTATGAGAGGGGTGCCTGGGTGGCTCAGTCAGTTAGGTGGTTGCCTTGGATTTAGGTCATGATCCTGGGGTCCTGGGATGGAGCCCCGCATTAGGTTTCCTACACAGCTTCTCCCTCTCCCTCTGCCCCTCCCCCTGCTTGTGCCCGTGAGCTCGTTTTCTCAAATAAATAAAATCTTAAAAAAAAAAAAGTTATGAGATACGATGAAGCAGCAATAAGACTCATCATCAAGAGAGGGTCAGCAAGACAAGGTCTAGGACGCCCCAGGTATTGTAACGATCACCGAGGGACTTTCAAAATAATGTGTTAAAGGAGAAAATAACATTTGTGAACAGGTTTAAGCAAAGATCCAAAAAAACAAATGGAAACCTGCAAAATGAAAAATGTGATGTTAGAGAAGATAAAACAGCCATGAAAACTATTATGCTAAAAGAATAATCATAAGTATCATATCTTGAAATGGGTTGGGTTTTGGATTTTAAGGGATCTCTCATAGTTTCCCTTCACCTGCTTTCAATTTATGAGGTAAAAAAACTGGGTTCATTTTCCCACAGTCTGGATTTTGCTACTTCATCTCTCTGCTAACATTTAACATGTTCCTCTGCTCTCTGCATTTCCTTGCAAACTGGCAGTGATATCTACTTTCTCAGACTCCATTTCAATCTTTTGAAGGTAAGTCTTCATGAACAGTGTTGTGTACTTCCACTGGGACTTTTAAAATTATTTTTGGGGGGGCGATTTTGTTTCTTTGCTATTGACTCATGTTTATATGTCCCTAGCAAAACAAACTGAAAAGTTACCTTCAATTATAGTTTGTGGGTGTTTAAATTTGTTTCCAAAATTTTTATGCCAGATAATTTGCGGACTCCTTTGGAGTCTTTTTTTTTTTTTTTTTTTTTTTAATTCATTTATTTGACAGAGAGGAACACAGCCAGAGAGGGAACACAAGCAGGGGGAGTGAGAGAGGGAGAAGCAGGCTTCCCGCCCAGCAGAGAGCCTGATGTGGGACTCGATCCCGGCTCTCCGGGATCATGACCTGAGCTGAAGGCAATCGCTTAACCAACTGAGCCACTCAGGCACCCCTGGATTCTTTTTTTGTTCATTAGTGGGTGTGGCTGATTTGGCCAAATGCATGTGTGGCTTTTTCACTGCGTTGGTTTCTGTTTGAATTTTCTTTTGAGATGAGAGCTTCATTCCTTGTCCAGTTTCTATTGCGTTTTATGAGGAAATAATCAGGAACCCTCCTGTGTTATGCCTCCAGCTGATTGCACTGTCCCTTTGGGCTCACAAAGTTTGTATGAAAAAGACACCTGATGAAGCTTGGTGAGTGGGAAGTTGTGCTGAGTGTCGGCCCGAGTGCCTGTCCGGTCAGCCAGCGGACTGATGCCACCTGCTCGTCTGGCCACCGCTCTGCTGCCAGCCCAAGGGCAGAGGCCTCCTCACTCTGAGCAAGCTGGGAAGGGGGTGTCGCCCTGCTCCCCACTTTGGAGACCACTCATACACTAAGTAATGGCAGTGGGCCCAGCAAAACACAATCCCCTTCTGTAGTCTCAGAGGGCAAAAAACAAAAACAAAAAAAACCCAAACAAAACTGATTTCAGTTGTGACCATTTTTAATTTTTTCACTGGCCTCCCCACTTCACTGAGGAGAAACAAAACAAAACATATATCAGGTAAACTTGTGATTCTCAAATTTGGCAAGTTAGGATGCTTTTTTTCATTTTATGTGCATTTGAACATAAGAAACTATATGTATATGATAGATGACACAGATGGCCTTTCTAGTTGATTGACATTTAGATGACACCACAAACTTCCCGCCTGGTAAGATTAACAGAGGAGATAGGGATTTCTGTTTTGATAAATCATCAGAATAGCTTATTTGACCCAGTGGTCTTAAGTCTTGAATAAATTTACTTTCACCAACCATCCTGTCCATCCCGGCTTTACAACATGTTCTTATCATCAGCACTGATCAGGCTGAGGTGCAAATCGTCTTGTTCTGTGGGCCAATAGCTCTGTAAACTCTCTTCTCAAGCTTCATCTTTATTAGGGCTTTTTGGGTTGTCATTTCTATTTATTTAGACTAAAAATATCTGAGCAGAAGAATGAGAATAAAAAGTTTGTACACAAAGGTAGGAATTGGGAAGAATCAAGTAGTGTCAACAACAAAAATTTCACATTTTTAATAACATATGTATTGCCTGTATATCATTAAAAATCTTAAACATCTATGTATACAATGTAATTGTGGGTGACATAAGAGGACAGAATACATTAAATTGAACTTAATCATCTCTTGAGAGATGTATTTTTTAAAAAAACTGGTATGTTTCATGAATAGTTTTATTTATTTGTACTGCTGTGTCTATGTTCAGAGTTAGGGAGGCAAAATATCAGATGGTGCTCAGTGAAGTTTCTTGAGTCATATATTTAGAATCAAAGCGGCCCTATTCCATGAGCGGGAAAAATCTGGGCAGCTATTGACTCTTGTGTGTGAGTTCCCTTATCCTCCAATATAGATGGTGATAAATCTACATACTTCATAAGGTTACAACAATTAAGTCTATATCAATAAATATATTTATTGTCATCCATATTTTAGGATAAGAAAACTCACACAGAAGAATGTAATAGCTGTCCAAGTTCACATTTTATATAATTAAAGTTAACAGCACAATTATGTACAATTAGAATTAATCAAGTCTCTATAATGGTTGAGAACATGCCACCAACACGTGGAATCCCCACTGTGACAAATAAAATGTAATTCACTGAAGTCCATAATATTATGATTGAATTTGAAACCAAATCCTGGAGTCTGGCAGGGCCTCAGTTTCTTTTTAAAATGAGGAAATTCTCTGGTATACAGACTTGTTTTAAATATTAAATGGGATTGTTTATAAAGTTCCTGCCATACTATAGGTACTTAATACAAATTGCTAGCTTCTTTCTCTCCTCTTTCTTCAAATGTCAGTGATCTGTTAATACAAAAGTTGTTCTATGGTCAAAAGTTCACAAATCATAAAGAGTAGCAACCACTAGAACTTAAAAACCGAAGTTCAGGTTTTTGAGTTTCGTCAGTTTGCAACGCTCTCAGGAGCTTCTTGGTGGCTATCTGAGACTGGCTCCCTTATGCAGGGAGCAGGGAGAGACTGAAGAAAGAGGCCCAGCCACCCCAGGTTGGTAGGTGGCAGGTTCAATAAGCAAAAGGAACTTACATAGGAGGCCGATCCTGGGTGACAGCGAGATGAATGGATTCTGCACCCACCCAAAAAACACAAATATTAAGTGTTTATAAAGGAGGTCTTAACGGGGTTTAGTCATATATCCTGTGTAAGTGTTTTCAATACCACATACTCTCTCAACGTTGTGTCCTTAGAGCAGCCTCTGGGAGTGGGAAAGGCAAGCTGACTCCACAATCCAAGGATAGGAGACGGGGTGAGGAGTCTCAGAGTCTAGGGTTCAGCTCAAGGTCACCTGGAGGTCATGTCTTCTCAGTGATGTTCCCTAACAAATGTGCATCCTGAAATCTTTATTTTAAAAATGGTTTATTCTAAGCTGTCAATAGAGGTTTTGAACATATTATGCAAGTCTTTGTTTTCAAAACTCACGTCATTATATCATTGTCACAAATACATATGCATACTCACACATACATGTGTATCTAGCCAGAAACAAAAAACATGACAAACTATCACTAACCACACTTGAAAAAGTTTTCTCGAAACATACGGTGTATTATATACACCCTATGAGAAAACTGGGTTGTAAGATAACATTTATGTTCCCGTTTTCCTTCTTATTAATGGTTGCATTGTTTTTGTTTTGTTTTGTTTTACCAGAGGCTTTAATGGCAGCCAACTAATTTGATTGCCTTCATCGTAGACTCTCAGACTGGGAGAGGACCTTAGGGATATCTAGTGTTTGTCAAATCTGAATCATCATCTGTGTCACCTAGGATGCTTTTTAAAAATGTGAACTCCCTCACTCCTGGAAATTCTGAAACTATAGGTGAGGATAAAAATCAAGAATCTGTCATTTTTTTAAATGTCCTATGATGATTCCAAAGATAAGTCAGATTTGACCATTATCCCTGTGCAGAACTGAATCCTTTTGACAACATCTTTGCCAAATTGTTACTTAGTCTGTGATTGAACGCTTTTGGTGACAGAGAACTTTACCTGAGGAATCACTTTTCTTTTTTGACCTCTCTATGGTGATAATTTCCCTTATATGGCATAAAATCTACTCTGTTGCTTCTTCCTACTGATCTCAGTTATCATTTGTGGCAAAATGTATAAATCCTGTTCTACATCATAGTTCTTTGACTATTTGGAAATGAATTAGATGTCTTTCTGAGTCTCCCCTGGGATAAAAAACCCAAATTCAAGTACATTTTTGTCTCCCATAATTATTTAACCTTTATTATTTGGTGGTTCTCCTTTCGACACTTTCTCATCTGTTGCCATCCAAGTATGTCTCTTCAGGTAGTACAAAGAGAGATGTGTTTTAAACATTATTGCTCTCTAAAGTTTCTAAAGTTATATTTGGTTAAAAATAGCCCTGGTAATTTATATGATTCTTATACCGAATTAAAATTATTTGGTTATCACTCATATGTACTAATGCTAAATCATGTCTTATTCATCTAAGTAATGTGATGATTTTTTTTTTTTTTGGATAACATTTTTTGGTACTCTTGTGTAAAATTCATCTTATTAGATTCAACTTATGCATGTAAATTTTAATGGCATTTTAAGATCTTGATCTTCTAATGAATTTACTGTCCTTCCTGGCCATTCTTGAATTGATGAACCTACTCTATACATCTTTATTCAATTGCTGAGAGTGGAGAGCTAGTAGTCTCATCTAGAAATCTCTATACAATATGATATTGCCCCAAAGATCAAAATCCATTGAATGGAGTTACTTAATGTACTTCTATATGGTCCTGGACAAAGATATATTATTCTGCCTTATTTCTAAAAAAATAATGAGAAACTTTATCAAAACCTTGCTGGAGATACCCATATACCACTTTCCCTTTACTCACCAGACATAGTAAAACAAAGAAATGGGTTGAGTATGACACATGTTGTTCTTTCATTACTGTGTTTTCTCTTCCAGATTCTTCCCATCCACCCTACTTTTCATATTCTCTTCTAGACTTTGAATAGTTGCCATTCGTGAGGTCTTAGGTTTGTGAAAATCTGCATTTTCTCCTCAGCTTGTAAAATCGGAGTGAAATTTGCTAATGAGCAGCCTCCAAGTGCCTTTCTTATTTGCCAAGATTTCTCAAAAATAACTCACAGTATTTCCATCATCTCACTTATAAGCTCCCTGTGTCCCTGGCTACTTCTCCAAATCCCTCTAGGTGGTTTTGAACTTCCTTTGTGGCAGCAAGGAGAGGAAGAGAAATGAAGGTAACAAGCTGCCACACTGGCAAGTAATTCAAGCTTGTTATGCAAATGTGTCAGGAAAATGAACTCTATCTCTTCTTGGGGTTCCTTCACATATGATAATGCAAGTCAGGAGGATAGGGAGAGACAATGGAGACACCTGAAGATTTTGTTTACTGCTAATGTCACCATATCTGCAGTAGATATAATAGATTCAGCACACTTGAGATATTTCTGAAGGCTCAGGCTCACTGAACTCCCTTTTATCTAATATCCATTATAATTAATTCCTAAGCTCATCTTCTGTCCACTGCACAAACCTCTCCCAAACTTCTTCCCCAGATTTCTGATACAATGGAATTAACTAGAACCTGCATTGTTGAAGCCTACATTATTGTTCATTTCTTTCCTCCTCTCTGCATGAGTAAGAGGCTCATTGCTAAGACAACTTTAAGGAGGGTCTAAGAAGCATAGATTCAATCAGATGAACTCAGCCAACTCTCACACACACCACTACCACACAGAAATAGTAACCGATAGTTTTTACCTTTTTTCTCGTTATTTCATTATTGTTGCTTTTGTTTATTTCATTATATTATGAACAATATATTATTGTTTATTTCATTATTGTTGCATTTTCCCATATTAAAAATCTGAGGTCATCAGAGAGCTTTTTTTGTGATCACAGCTTATTTTAAATGCACATTTCTCCTCAGGGTTATTTTCAATTTCTGCTAAAATTAACTTTTTCAGAGCTTTCAAATTTTCCTGAGTTTTCATTTCAAAGTTTTTGCCAAGAAATTAAGGTCTTTTTGTCTTCAAATTTTTTAGATCAACCTTCCCAAATGATAGGCCTCACAGATGACCAGATCCCATTCTTTGCTTTCACAGAGAGACAGCATGATTGCTTTTCCTTATGGTTACCATGGAAATTCTTCAATAACTAGTTTCTCCCTGTTGGTCACAATTAAGCCCAGAGTTACTACTAGGTTCTTGGTTAACTGATTGCCCCAAATCCTTTTCCTGTGATTTTTCTCAATTTTAGACTTCCATTTATTTTGTGTCTACTCTAAAATGTTTGATTCTTGCTTGATAAATAAAATACAAAATGATACTATCTTTGAGTCCTCAGTGAAAACTATATTCATTTATAAAGAAACTACATCATTTATTGACTTTAGAAAGAGAGCTCCCCTTTCATAAGCATTTATCAACTGTACCAGTTTCTTGACACTCTATTGCCATGGGAATTGTATTCATTAGTTTTTGATCGATATTCTTTCTAGTATATTTATATGCCAGCACTCTAGCATAAAACTATTATTATTTAAAGTCTAGTTTTGTATTAAACTATATTTGTCTTTGAAATGAGAAAAATAGAAAGAATATGGATTTTTTAGGGTGATATTTACACAAGGCATTATGACACAGCTAAGGAAAATACTTGGTAAATTTTTAATTTCCATAATAATAATGCAAATTAAGATTTATGAAATTAGAAAATTTTCTTAACTCTCCAATTTTATTATACTCAGTATTGAAAATTGCCTTGCATAGTTATGTTTCAACCTTGTCAGAATTTTAAAATATATATATCATGAGATATTACACAGTATTATCATTGGCAATGCTTTGTATGGTGACAATAGACATATTCTTTCTTTTTTTAAAGATTTATGCATTTATTAGAGAGAGAGAGAGAATGTGTATATGAGCAGGACGGGCAGAGGATCTCACACAGACTCTCTACTGAGCATGGAACCCTATGCAGGGCTCGTTCCCAGGACCTGGGGAATCATGACCTGAGTGGAAACCAAGAGTCAACTGCTTAACTGACTGAGCCACCCAGGTGTCCCAATGATATTCATATTCATAAATGCTGGGAATTTAATAGAAGTTTTTCAGTGATTGATGGCAATACCTATCGTTAAAGAAATGTTTCACAATACCAGACTTTTGAGGCAGTGGAACCAATTGGATAATGTATTTACCTCTAGTGAGACAACCTTGGGCAAAAAAATTCTTAATGGAACTAAATCCCATGGCACAGCTTGGTTATATTTGAAAATCAGGAATGCTTTCCCAGATTTATATCTCTGAGATCATTTTCTACTCCTAATTCAAAGGGAATTATTAAAACTCATTAGTTTTGATCAATTCTGGTTGTAGTTTCTTTGATAAATCTGTGACCAGAGGTGGTGAAAGAAGTCAATTATAGAGGTAGAAGCTGTTAAAAATATACTGGATTTATTCCAACCTCTTCTCGAGGGGTACTATCTGTCCATCTTACCAACTTCCTTTTCTCTACCTGGGAGTCCGGTGTTGCTGGCATCAGCAGAGAGTTCAGAAGTAAATGAGCAAAAACATCACCAATGTTCAGGATCTTTCACTTGTCCATAGAATCTTTAGTGAACAATGATGCTATAAGCATGAGTAAAAGGCAGCTCCATCAATTAAAGTTAACAGACCTTAGGTCTCTTTTACCTTTGTATCCAATCCTAGAATCATGTCATTTAGAATAATGAGAATTTTTACTTCTTGAAAACTAAATAACAACAACTTCTGTAGTTGTGTTATTTTGATGTGGTTTCATTTTACTGTAAAGACCTTCATCCTTAGTTTTATCTTAAGCTGTGTCTGATAATTAAAGCAAATGGAAATATACATTGATGTTAGTGCAAATGCATGAAATAATTTTACTGGTGGAAATATTTTTAAGGCTTATTTCTGAGGAACATTATAAGCCTAAGAGTCCCGTAATAATAGGAAAGTCTTGTAAAACAGAACGGCAAATGAGAGTGCAGCTTTGAGGATAGGGGGACCCCAATTTCAGAGTAATCTGAATATTTTCACAGAATGTGAAAGAAGTACAATAGTGGTCAGGAGCTTAATCTCTGCAGTCCAGCTAACTGGGTTTGCTGTTTGCTGCCCCTCATGTTAGGTGCTGTTAACGTAGACTGTTCTTTATCAGCAGTCTGCCCCAGTTCTCTTATGTCAAATTAGGTTACAATCTGCGGTGAGGATTAAATATGATAATATATGTAAAGAGTGTGGTATATGGACTGGCATCTCGTAACCACTCAGGATAAGTTGGTTTCTGTTACTGAACAGGTTTCTAAATTTTGAGTCCCGCAGGGAGTAAAACAGGCAAGAGTGGGTATGAAGGGTGAAGTGAGTACATGTGCAAGAAGCTGAAATTAGATCGTTGGCATACTGATCGGCCCTACTTGCCCACCATTTCACCTGGGCACCTCATTCTCCTCTCTCCATCATTATATTCTTGCCCCATTCATCCTGCTTCCCAATGAACTCAGACATATACCTCATAGTCTGGGTCACTACACAATTTGATTTAAAATCAATGAAGCAATAAAAGGCAAAAGATGTGACTATCAATCTTTCCGACATCCTTCACTCAATTCCACCAATATTCCAGCTACTGCTGTGGTCGGGTAATGTGATTCAGGATGTGGAGGTTTACAGATGAAAAAAAAATTAAGTTCTCCAGAAGTCAGCAAGTTAACACTACCTTTGGGATATTTTGGTTGTTCTTTGGAAACATTTTCCCTGACACAAGTTCTGTCCAAAAAGTCTGCTGATGAGCAACAGTTTAGAGGAACCAGACCTAACAAGGAATTCAGTGCCCAGAAGGCTTAAGGAAAGGGACCTCTGCAGCTTTGTGCCCTATCCCAGAGGAAATAGGGCAAGGTGGTGGGGAGAAGATGGGAAGGTATCAGAAGGTGGAAGAGGGTCATTAAAGTATCCTCTAGATGGAGGAGGCACTCTGGGATGGAAAAACAGTGCAAGCTACTCTGAACTATCTATAGTTTTATTCTGGGTAATTTACTGAGAGGGGAATCCAGCAGACAGATGATCCAGGTGGTAGGTAGCTATTCTCCACAAAGACCGGTCCTTAATCCACAGCTTCTACAGAGCGAGGAGCATGGTGGTGAGGCCACAGGGAAGTTAGCTAACAAGGCATCATCTGTGTGCCAGAGGGATGGTCCAAAAAGCTTTCCCGCATTCTGGATGGGGCCTACATTACTCTGCAAGGGGCCTGGAGCACATAGTCCTGAGGGAGACTTATTAGTGCCTGGGCACTAATAAGACAGAGGACCAAAGATGGAGTCCGTGTTGTTAGTACTCCTACAGAGGGAAACATGAAGGACAAGGTGTTCTATGTTATAGCCCAAGTCTGTGCTGCCCTCTGTCTCCTGGGCAATGGGATAGAATTTCTTATAACCCAAACCTCACGAAGTTTTTAGAAAGAAAAACAAAACATCAGATAATTCAACTACTACTTATGTGACTGCTCTCTCCCACAGACTAGAACCTGGAGGCCTTCGGATATCATTTGCATCATCATCTTTACATAGATTCTTTCTTTTTCACAAACGTTCTAATGTTTGTAACTACCAAATTACATTCCATTAGTATCTACTGCTATGGAACAAATTACCACAAATTTATGTTAACCACATCCACATACCAGGGCTCACACATACTCTTCCTGGTCAGTGACATCCAGTCAGACATATTCCAATCAGGGCTCCTCCTACTCAGGATCTTCAGGCCATATTAAAAATTCTCTCTCTTTATTATTTTCCACCCTGATGACGTTTAAAGAGGTTTTACAGATATTGTTGCTTGATAGATTGTTGTTTGTTAGTGTTCTATTCCTTAAGCTTAGAAGTTCTTTTGTTGTTACGTCATAAAAGCTCTTAAGAAACCTAACAGCTGGGGCGCCTGAGTGGCTCAGTTGGTTAAGCGACTGCCTTCGGCTCAGGTCATGATCCGGGGAGACCCAGGATTGAGTCCCACATCGGGCTCCCTGCTTCTCCCTCTCTTACTCCCCCTGCTTGTGTTCCCTCCCTGACTGTGTTTCTCTCTGTCAAATAAATAAAATCTTAAAAAAAAAAAAAAAGAAACCTAACAGCTGTTTTTCTCTATTTGCTGTTCTTGATTTTCATTGATATTTATTTTTGTATTTCCTATTTTGTTGCTTCATATTTTAATATTGTAAGGTATAATAGAATGAATAAATCCATATAATCATTCTTTTAAAATCTCTAAAAATTCCACAAGCATTAACAAGAATGTAACGCCTATTTAATTTTTATCACCTTTGTTTTCTTCTGAATGGGCTAGCGGCCTCGTCTCTCATATGTTGCTTCTTGCCTGAGAATTCCTAGTCAACACACTCCTCTGGTTTGAAAAATAAATAAACAATGAATCTTGGAACACTGAAAAAATAAAATAAAAAAATGTTGCTTTCTTAGTTTTTTGAGGCAGAGCATGAGGAAGAATGGATTTATTTTTTGCTTAGACCACCGATAATACTATACATTCTCTATTTTGCTTCCAGTTCTGGCAACCTAACCTAGAGGAAATGTTTTCACATATTTCTTCTTTCACCCACCAAATCAATCATGGGGGTGATACAAAGCACATCAGCTTGTGGCTTTTCAGAAGTTCTAGAAGTGAATTCCACTGCATTTGGTTTCATTAATTCACAGGAAAGGCAAATGATACCTCCTGCATTCAGAAAAAAGAACGGATTTTAAAATAAAAGCTCAGGTGAAATTTAAAGTAACCAATTCATACCTTTATAACAATATATAACCTTTATAACCTATGACCACCACTGAATATAGTGTTTTTTTAAAAGATTTTTTATTTTTATTTATTTGACAGAGAGAAAGATCACAAGTAGGCAGAGAGAGGAGGAAGCAGGCTCCCTGCTGAGCAGAGAGCCCGACACGGGCCTTGATCCTAGGACCCTGAGATCATGACCTGAGCCAAAGGCAGAGGCTTTAACCCACTGAGCCACCCAGGGGCCCTGAATATAGTTTTTAAGTTTCTATTATAGCCACACTAGAGGCGATGTTGTATCTCTCTTAAAATATTAAGAGGCAGCAAGTGTTTAAACCTATGTTCCCTAAGAGTATATTTATATTTCACATACCCCAGAAACTTTCACACAGAAATGTAGAGGGTACCAAGTAAGACTTACTGAGTACACCAGAGGCAGATTTAATGAATAAATAAATATTCTGATTTCTGAATACAGATTTAATATTTATAGGCATCTGAATACAGATTTTTAATATATTGTCATGAAGGTACTCTTTTTCATGTAGCCTTGTGTGAATTTTGTCAGGTTTGGCTTTCAGGGGCTGTAACTAGGTACGGTGATGGCCAAGACACTTTTGAAGAGGTACTGGAAATAAACAATCACACATTGCCTTCAGCATACTCATGGCTTTTTCCCAGAGTAAAAATTTCGGGAAAATCATCTAAAAAATATTGAGTTTACACATTGAGACCCTTTGGCTATAAAAATTAGTTGTCTTTCCATTAATGATTTAATACGTTTTGGTTTGTCTCAAGCAAGATATATACCATCAGAACAGAGAGTATTGGGTAGTGGAATCATCCTAGCCCTGAAATGAAAGCTGTGCTTTCATTTCATTCAATCCCAGAATAGAGGTTCTCACCTACTCCCCTCTATCCACTCTAAAATGGGGGGAGTAATAGCTTCCTTTCCTGCTTCCCAGGGTTATAATTCATATTAAAAACCTTTCATGACAGTGCTTGGGTAAATTCTAATGCAACTATACAACTTTAAAGTGTTGGTGGGAGTAAACCTTGAAATACACATTGTCCTGGTATTATGATCACACACAAGAGCCACAGCATTAAAACTCACCATGTACGAACACTGAGCACCCCCAAAGAAGGCTCAAAAATTAATGAGATATGAGAAAACACTAAATACCTAAGTGAGAAATCATGTTTTCCTAGTTGCTCAACAGGGCAGGAGAGTTAATAATAACATGTCCAACATTCTGGGAAATCTTTTTGTCTGCTCGTGCTGCCGTCTATGACCCTGTGTAAGGGGAGGTAGGGGCGAGCGGCAGGTCACAGGATGCTGTCAGAAATATCATTCGGATTATAAATGAAAGTATTAAGGAACTTCCTTGGAGAGAGCTGAGTTGTAAGAAACTGAAAATGAGAAATATTTGCCCTAGAGATAAATTCTTCACACAATATTTAGTTTGCCTCCTCAGAGACTATTCCTTTCAATTTTGGAACAATACTATTCACTGAGACTGTGAATTTACATAGCTTTTCTTTAGGCAATTGCAGACTCCATTCTAAAAAAAGCAAAAGGAGCAAACACATTTGTAAAAAGAAAAAAAATAATTCAAGGTAATAATTCAAGTAATTTCAAGGCTCCTATATTCTAGGCATTAAGTACTTTAATGTCTAATGTACCTATTTTTTTTAAAACACATATGCTAAACTTAAGTGTACTGATTCGCTGAAAGGACATCACTTCATGTTTCTGGAATGCTAGCAGGATACTTCTGTGAATTTCTCTAGACTTGACAAAGCAAATGTCAATTTCAGAAATACCTGTAGTTTTTTTTTTTTAATATTTTATTTATTTGACAGAAACACAGCCACAGAGGGAACACAAGCAAGGGGAGTGAGAGAGGGAGAAGCAGGCTTCCCACCGAGCAGGGAGCCCGATGTGAGACTTGATCCAGGGTCCCCGGGATCATGACCTGAGCCGAAGTCAGTCGCTTAACCTACTGAGCCACTCAGGCGCCCCAGAAATACCTGTAGTTTTAAAAGACAAAATGGATAGATGACTTTAGTGGAAGTCACCAGTTCCATCCATGAAAACCAGAACAGTTTTAATCATATACATACACATACATAAAAACACATGCACAAACAAAAGCTGAAAACGTCACTACCAGGTGTAAGGGAACAGAGTCCTCAAGAAATAGGCTTCACCTTTCATATAAGCCGAAAACTTGTGGCAGGCTAAATTATATGTTAGAAGCCAGAAACAACAATCTTAGTCATAGAGTAGATGTCACACATCAGTTGGACAATACAGCAGAATATGCTTCCCCAAACTTCAGGTTGTGAGAACTTCAAGAGGTAGAAAAGTCTCTCTGGTCTTTATCTTTGTACTGATTTTCAGTATTTCCTAAATCAGGGTAATAAATGGAATCCAAATTCATTTTATTAGGTTTCGTGTCAGGGCATGTCAGTGACTAAAAAGAATTATAAATGACAAGGAAAAAAGCACAACTAAGACTGGTTTGATGAGTACCCAACTTCTTTTCATTTCATCCCCATATTTTCACCAATTGTACGATGACAATAAGTGCAATTGGTTTGCTGTATGACCAGAGACTCTTCCTTTGAAGAGGGAGAAAGACTCTTCCTTTGATGAGGGAGATAATCGGTTAATAGTTGTTTGTGAATTCTGTAGTTAATGTTCCAAACACTTACAGACCTACCAGATATGTATTCAAAAGTCACCTGCAAATGTATTTGTAAAAAGTAACATGCAGGTTCTAACAAATGAGTCTGTTAGTGTTATAAATGAAACAAGCAAGCTCCCCATAGACTGTTTAAGGCTGAAATCAATAACTCATCCAAAAAAGCAAGGATTTGTAGAAATGTATTTGCTAATAGGTTCACTTGACCTGTCCATTTCCAGTAACTGTACTGCTTATTTTCTTTTCTTGTTAACTGACTATATTTTCTTAAAAAAAGAAATTTATAAAGATATATGAATTTTTTATCTGGAATAAAACTTTAAGAGTCAAAGGGATTCAGAGGAGAGCTTCGCCAAGGTGATAGCTGCCATCCTCAAGTCTGGTATGTTTGAGATGAAGGTGCTAATTCTGTACCTTTAAATATATAGAAGGGAGTTTTCAGTGACAGGCAGATGGACCAAAAAAAAAAAGAAAGAAAGAAAAAAGAAAAAGAAAAAGAAATCCTACTTGGGTCCCTCAAAAGTGTGTGTTTATCAAAGGAAGGAGTTAATTCTCAAATTCACAAGTTACAACCAATATAATAACTTGTCTCTTAGGGAGTAATCTTCCCTGGAAATAAGTGCTGTGACTGGCCACTAATGTGCATGCATTGGTCATGGTTTCATGGTATCCTGTCATAGCAGATTAAAAAATCAGGTCTATGCTTACATAATACTAACCATTCAGTGTGTTGCTTTACCCAACGAGTTGATTGAGCAATTCTGTTTTCTTGTGGGTATTTACCATACCTTACAATCAGCCTTATTTTGATGAATTACGATTGAAAAGCAGTCTTCTTTGCTCAAATGTCGCTTGTCATTAAGGCTTTCCCTCACCATCCTATTGAAGACTGTAACCTCCCCACCCTGAAGTCTGAATCCCCCTTAATTGGTCCTTTTTCTTTATTGTCTCTAGCACATTTACCTTCTAAAATGTTATGTAATTTACTTTTATTTATTGTTTATTATTTATCTCTTGTTAAAATGTATGGATATAACAAATACTGTATTTGTGAGTTGAATAAGACAGAACATGGCTAAAAGAAACTTCACTGGACTAAAAACAAGACACACACACTCATACACACACACACACACACAACCACCCCAAGCCCAAAAAACAACCACTTGGTTTTGGCCAATACTTCCTGTAGCAGTGTTGCTTGGGACTAGAGCCTTAGCACCTGGATTTGTAGGGCAGGTGCTTACAACAAGGGAAGGGATTGTGAAATGGGAATCAAGGGGAGTCTGGAGAAGGGAGTGGGGCCTACAGGCTCTTGCCACCAGTGGGGAGGAGCCTGGTCTCAGTGCTCACAGGATCCACTGCTCCTCTCATTGCAGTCATGGAACTTAGTAAAGAGAAAAAAGAGAGAGAGAAGGATGTGCCCAGATCTGAGCTACAACATTTAAGGTAAGTTTACATTGGTTATATGTGGACTGAATATAAAAGATTCTTAAGTTTGAAGGTTTTTCTACATATTACAATATCAGTAATTCCCACATGTTGAAAAACATTATAGGCTGTTGAGTTACTTTTTGAGAAAGAATATATTCCAAATATCTTAGGGTGAAGAGTACTGGGACATATAAATATTTTTGCATCTTAAGAAACAGTAATAGTAAATGAATGGCATTGAATATTTTATTTCTTCCATGATATTGTGGCAGCCTTTAACAGTTTGAAGAGCCAGATTCTGTCTCCAGGAATCCATACAAAAACTAGTAACAATAACTAAGTATGTCTTTGGATAGTGGGGGTTATCACTAAGTTTTCTTTATCATTTCTAAAATTTAATGTGCTGCTAAAACTTGAACTAGAAATATCCTCTAAATATATGTCGTCTCATGTATAATACATGCATTAAAATGGCCTATGATGCTGCCCATGAGGGAAAACATTAAAATAAAAAATTAAAATTCATACAAAACATAGATAAAATTTTATTTTGAAGAACCACATAATTAAGTTCATTTATTTCATTTTAATTTGCATAAACTCTTATGTGAAAAAAATCCCATGGAATAAAATACACTATATTAATTTGAATTCAACAGAATTTTCTTCTTAACGGAGTGTATTTAGATGCACACAGGGAGAACATGGGTGAATCTCATTGGCACACATTGGCTATAAAAACTCAGGTTTACTGAAGAAGGGTTGGCAACCCAAATTTTGCTGAATATACCCATACTGGTCTAGGGAGAGCTTGGAAAATAACTGGTTTAACGACAGCCTGAAAACATGCATACTTTTATCCTAATACTCAAGAACTATAAATGAATAAGTGATTGAAGATGTGCTGAACTCACTTGGGAAGAGATGATGCAACATGGCCACGGCTACTCTAGACTATTGTTTTCTGTAACCTATAATTGCTTTTGGACCACCAGATGTGGAAAAAAAAATTGCAGACCTCATATTTATGAGTTTAAAACTTCGAATAAAAATACCCTTAGGATAATGAGCCTATTTTACTGACTATATCCTGAGTAGAGAAGTGTGGGTGAAAAGAAAAGTTTATAGAAAAGAGAACAAGATTATATGTATCGTGAGAAGGCAGAATTTTAAGCAGTCTCAAAAGTTTTAAGAACTTGACTTCACAGCCTACTCCACTCTACAATAAGACGGAGTGATGTTTCAAATGCAAAAGGTAGATCGCTCCTGACATATTTGGGCCAGGAATGAAATTAGAGTGTTTATACTCTCAGGGACTGTTTCCAATGGTTAAAAAGTCATCCGGCCTTCTGGTGTACTAAGGACTTCCTGTTCATTTAATTTCTCTGGTCGAGCTTAAGTAAGCAGTTTACAATTCTGTTTTCCAGAATGTAATGAAGATTTATTCATTTTACCTCCTTCTGATTTGTTCACTTACGAGCAAAAATAAAAAAGGATCTGGCTTTGACAGGGGCGGGGGAGAATCCCCCACCTGACAAGGGGAGCCTCAGATATCTTTTCCCAGCTGACAGCTCAACACTAGTCATTATAGTTTCACAGGGATGGGAAGATTTAGCAAGAGAGAAATTCCCCTAGTTCTCTAATTAAAAAAATAGACAATTCAAAAGAGAAATGCAGTATATTATTTTCATGAAAGGAGAAAGTCATTCAAGTGTGGCGAAAAATGATGAGAACCTTTTATTTCCTATTTGTAACTAGATATACCGTAAGGGCACCGACATGCCCTGCAGGATCATTTCAGGTCAAGATGTTATTTTACAGGACTTAAGTTTGGTCACTCTATCAAAGATGAAGGCTAATTCCATGTTTGTGACAAATGGGAGACTTCAGTGTTTCCAAGTGTTCACGCCCATCTGTGTATTCCTAAGGGATTTCTGTAGGCAGGGATTTGGTTCAAAACTCATCTGTTTTCTCTAGACTTTTCATTAGTAGTGAACAAACTGCTAGAGTTCTGGATGTCCTTTTGAATCCATGATTTAAAGAAAATGCTTCTTATGTTTTTCTGGCAAGCTGTCACCAGTGACCACCGATAGAGCACCCCAAGTAAAGAATCACTGAGGGCCATGGCTGGCCATTGTAACTTAGGTAGGAACCTAGACTCTTGGCTCAAAGAGCTTAACATCTAATTCTACAATCAGAGTCCCAAATGCCTTCCAGATGTATTTAGGCACAAAATCACTGTACATATAGTAGACTGTCATGCGTTTTCTGTGAGGTAATAACTTACTCTCCCTCAGTTGTTTTTGTTTTTTAGCATAAAACATGGCCTGATTCCAGGGGCTGGCTGGTGCTGGGTTCTGGGAGGCAGACCCCATAAATGGTTGTCTCTGTACATCCTTTGATCACCCTCATGCCACATTTACTGTTATTTGTTTTGGTGTATGTAGGTTTGTAAGCATTATTGCCTGAGGGGGCATATATATATATACTTTCTTTTTTCTTGTTCATAGGAATAAATACGTCTATGGGGATCACAGAGATTTTTGGCTAAATAGGAACAAGCACCAGGTCAATCTTTCATTAGCTGTAGGTTAGGGAGACATAAATAAATACTTAGCTTTATTTTCATGGAAGAAGTGAAAACTTGTATTTTTCATGAAAATTGAGGATAAGCCCCATTTTTGTGTATGCAGGCTATTGGTGTGGAGAAGGAGGACAGCAGAACAATGGGGGAGATTTCTGCCTGGCCAAGACCTGGTCCCATGACAATCTACTCATGAGCTGGACAAAAGCATTAGAACATTGATCAAAATAATTCTGAAAAGCTTGTAAAAAATGTTTAGCAAAGTAATTTTGAGCCTTTTGGTAATGTGTTAATGTGTAGTGACTGCTTAGCACAGTTCCTGGTTATTAGAAATGATTATAAAACACTGATATTTATTCTCAGTATTACCTACTATTCCAGATGAAACAGATATCAATTCCATCTTACTATAAATCTGAACACATAGAATGACCTAGTGGGACCAAAAATGCCTACAGGAAGGAACTTCATGTTTATTGAGAAACAAGTTCAAAAGAAAAGGCCGGATCACTGGAAAGAAGGAAAGGCATGAATATTTACCGACCCCTACCATGAGCCAGCCACCATGCTGCATCTCACATTCTTATCCCATTTGCTAGAAAACTGAAAAGGAAAATTTCTACAAAGTGTTTTCTAAAACCATATCTATGCATCAATATAATATGTAGTTAGAACCCAAGACTCTGAAGTCTACTTTTTAGATGGATCTCTTTGGGCTAGTTACATCGGTAAGCCTCAGTTCGCTCACACATATAATGAGGAAGATAACAATACCTATCACATGTGGCTTCTATGGTATTATTTGGGATACTGAATGTAAACACCTAGAGAAGTACCTAGTATATAAGAAGTACTCAATAATGTTAGCTATTGTTATTCAGTAATAATAATGTACTTGGATATTTTAAGTACCAGGTGTCAAAGTACTTCCATCTGTTTTATCTTATTTGATTTTTCTCTTTCTCCCTTTTGTACACATGCACACACTAATGTGTGTTCATCCACATATCTCAATGAGTTACATGGTTATGATTATCATTCTCCACTCTGTGGGGCTTAAGTTGTGCAAGGCTTACTGGGGAAATGTGTTGACCAGTGTCCATATTTTGATTATTACTAGTCCCATCCTCTCACTACTAAACATTCTGCCTTAGGAATAACTTGACTGACAATTTGGATAATAGCCAATTTAGATAGGATGGGCCAAAGTGTTTAATTAAATAAGAGGCTTGATTTAAGGGTTCATTTACGGAGAACTGGGTTCAGTGATACTTAAATATAGAAATCTATCCCTTTCTGAGAGATGAAAATGTAACGAAGGAAAATGTTTTGGTGAGTTTATGAAGTGCTTATGACTATGTGATGTCAAACAGCTTGTCAAGCCATTGAAGCCTGCAGATTTCTAGAATGTGAGATAAAACTGAATAAACGGGTTTCCTTTTGTAATTTTCTTATGTAATTTTATGTTAAACTATTCAAATTCTGCATAATGCACACATGCTCCAAATGGAGACTGTCTTTAATTTGTTATATTCAGCCTAATGATGATAAAGTAATTCTATGATTATATTATCAAAGCAGTGTGGTACAAAATGTCAAAGACTATCCATTCACTCATCTAAGTGAATACTAATTGAGTCATCACCACATGGTAAGCATTCTCTAGGTGTTGAGGATAAACAGAGAGTAAGACAGACATCTTTCCTGCCCTGTGAAGCTTCCATTTTAGTTCGAGAGACAGAAAAAAACCAGATAAGTAATTAAAATGACATAATTTCAGATTGCGCTAAGTGCCATGAAGAAAAGAAAGTAGAATAAAGGGGTAAGAAAGATGGTTAATGATAAGAGGGAAAGGAGGGTGATCACTGAATGGGTCAACTAGACAAAAACACTTTGAGGAGATAATTTTAGAGCAGAGATTCATGAGCAGGTAAAGAACTGGATAAAAAACATTATAAGTGATAGAAACATGTGAATATCTCCTGAGATATGGATGGAAGCCAGGACAGCTGGAATGGATTGAACAGGAGAGTGATGAGAGGTGAGGTTGGACAGCTGGCAGGGGCAAGAGTCCTTGTCCATGGTCAGGAGTTTAGAATTATTTACTTACAATAGGTAAAAACTTCAGTTTGAAAAAGACTCTAGTTGCTATCTAGTAAACAGGCTGCAAGGAAGGAACTGGGGAAAAGGGAGATCAGGTTTGAGGTGGTTGATGAATCCAGGTGAGAAATGATGGTGGTATATTGGGGTCTTCCAGAGATGCAGAACCAATGATACGTACATATATATAAATACATACATATATATCTATATCATCTATATCTATATCTATATATATCTATCTACCATATTCATACACATACACATATACATATTTGTATACCATATACATATACATATCTAAAGAGAAAGGGGAAGAGAGAGAGAGGCCAGGAGGGAAGATAGAGGGCAGGGGAAGATTTGTTTAATGAATTGACTTACATGAATGTAGTGGCTGGAAGTCCAAAATCCATATGTCAAGTTGGCAGGCTGTAAATTCAGATAAGAGTTGATGGTACAGGGGTACCTGGGTGGCTCAGTTGGTTAAGCGACTGCCTTCGGCTCAGGACATGATCCCAGAGACCCGGGATCGAGTCTCGCATCGGGCTCCCTGCTTGGCGGGAAGCCTGCTTCTCCCTCTCTCACTCCCCCTGCTTGTGTTCCCTCTCTGGCTGTGTTTCTCTCTGTCAAAATAAATAAAATCTTTAAAAAAAAAAAGAGTTGATGGTACAGTCTTGAGTCCAAACTTTGCAGGGCTGGACATGCCAGCTGGATACTCAGTCAGGGTCTCTCCACTACAGTCCTGAGGCAGAATTGCTGCTTTTCTGGGAAACTTCAGTCTTTGCTATTAAGGTCTTCACCTGAGTGGATGAAGCCCACACATATTATAGAGGGTAATTTGCCTTATTCAAAGCTAACTGATCTTCACAGCAATAGCTACACTTTTGTTTGTCCAAACAACTGGGCACCATAACCCAACCAAGTTGACACATAACATTAATCATCACAGGTGGCTAGGACTGCAGTGATAGCAATGGAAATGATGGAATATTATTAGTTTCTAGATATATTCTCATGGTAGAGTCAACAGGACATCTCCTCTACCCCAGTGTAGCCAGATGATTATACTCCTTCTCAGCAGTAGGGGTTGTAGAGCATACTTACCGGAGAAACAGAAACAGAGAAACTCAACTTCGGGATACCAAGCACAAGGTGAAGCAGGGACAATGGACTGAAAATTGGGTATTAAATGAAGGAAAGCATATTGGATAGAGCCCTTCACACCCTGCTTTTAATGTTCTCCCCCAAAAGTGAGAGGTAGGTAACAATCATCACATCCTAAAGAGTTAATAATTTTCTGTAAATTGACTGACCTGTTCCACTTAGCTGGGCCTCAGCCATGTGAGTGACAGTGAAATCCACTATTCATTCCACCAAACTTCTCATGGACATAGAGACTCAGTGAGTGCTTCTGATACTCATTCTTGAGTTCAGTCCAACTCCAACATAAAAGATAGGACCCAAACAAATAGGAAATGACTTCTGCTTTTAACCATGTTACAGAAACCAGTTTTAAACTAGTCTTCCATTGTAAAAAGTTATAAAGAGTGAAATATGTATAATCAATGTTTCAAACACTGGAAAATATGCAATGGAGGATTATTATTCATTAAGAGAAAGTAAACAAATGAGGCAATCTTCACAATTGCACTGGAGGTGTTTTCTGGGTTATCACACACACACACACACACACACACACACACACACACAGAGCAGAGAGCTCAAATCAAGCACTAAGGTCTTGCTGAGTTGAGGAGTGTTCTGTGAGAATTCAAGGTAACCAGAAATGTCACAGACCATCTCTCTTTTCCTGTATAGATGATGACATTTAAGTTGCCAAATATGACCTAGAAGATTTAGACTGTGTAGGAGAAAATGGCCACACACAAGAAAAATGTATAACAGCAAGAACTATAATTCTTTAAAATTTGATATGGACAAAAATAATATTATATATGGAATATATATCATAGAACATAATGCAGCAATGAAAAATGATGAGATTGTGCCATTTGAAACAACACAGATGGGTTTAGAGGATGTGATGCTAAGTGAAATAAACCAGTCAGAGAAAGACAAATGCTACATGATTTCACTTATGTATGGAATCTAAAAAATAAAAGAAATGAATAAACATTGCCAGAGGGAACTAGAGGGATGCCCAAAATGGGTGAAGTGGAGAGGAGATATAGACTTCCAGTTATGAAATGAATAAATCACAGGAATAAAAGGTAGAGCATGGGAAATGTAGTCAATGATACTGTAACAGCATTGTATGGTGAGAGTGACACTTTGTGGTGAGGATAGCTTAATATAGAGAGTTGTTGAATTACTACTCTATTGTACACCTGAAGCTAAGGTAAAATGTGTTTAAACTCCCCTCAAATAAAAAATAAAAATTAAAAAAAACAATAATTTTAGCAAGATAATAAAAAGGAAGATAGCTTGAGAAATTTACATCTAGTAATAAATTAAATTGGCTCAATGGAGCTTATTTCCAGGAAATGACTTCTGGATAAAAATTTATCAACATTAATATAATTATCATTAAAGTATTATGTTAAAAATGGTTTGAGAGTCCAAACATTGGAGATAGAATATCTCACGGAACAAAAGACAATGCCTAGTGCAAAATTTTAATACACATTTTCATCTTTTTCAAGCTTTCTTCATCCTGGAAATGGTGATTAAAAAACAAACGAATGACAACAACGACAAAAAAGCCTTTCCTTCATGCCCATGGATATTATAGGCTGGAGAATTAACAAATGAACATTCACAAAGATTTCAAAATGTAGAAAACTATGAAGAAAACAAATAAGGCCAGTTTCTGTAGAATAACTAAATGGTTGTGGTGGGGCTAGGTAGAGAGCATAATCAAAAAATGCTTCAAGGGCAATAGGGCATCGACTCTGGGGAAAGGCATTCCTGCTACAGTGTTTGGTATGAAGGGAAGGACATCCGTGGGAGAGAAAATGGGAGAGAAAGTGCACCGTGTATCCCAGGAATGTCTCCCTGAGCACAATGCAAGGTTATGTCTCAAGTAGTTGTGGTAAATAAAGGTAAAACCACAATGAGGAAGTGTTAGATATAAAGATTAGAAGATTTAGAATTTAATCAACAGATGATAAGGAGTCATGAGAAGAGCTGTACTTTGGGGAGACGTTAGGTCTACAGTTTAGAAGGCATTGACGAGGGAAGAGGTTAAAAGGAGGAACATATTCTGACAACAATGGCTTTAAGTGAGAAACAATGAACTAGAGGAGCGGCAGAGGAAATGAGACAGAGGAAATAATTTAGATATGGGTCAGATGAAGAGAGTGCCAGAGTGAAAGAGGCAGGAGAGTGGTCCTGGGATGAGTCTGTTGGGAATGGTGGTGCCATTTACAGCAACACAGTGGGACAAGAAGCAGGTTTGGGAAGAAAATTTATGAATTTATTCTGACATCTTCAACTTGACGCATTGCTGAGAATGCAAGAGTTAAAACTCCAATGGAGAAATGGAAGCTAGGTCTGTAGCTTAAGAACCCAAAGGAAGGGCTAATAAGCAAGGAAATAAACATGGATGAACTTTACTAAAGGGGTGAAAAGCAGAGAGAGAGCTCAGATCTCTGGGGACCATCTACCTAGAACAAACTGCCTAAATTTTTGTTTAGAAGTAGATGTAGGTAAGTTTAATAATAGAAATTGGGATTAGGAACTTGTTGGGGGAGCCTAAAACAGACTGCCAGACAAGGAGAATGTGGTGTTGGGGTAGCCCGAGTAAGTTTCCTGGAAGTCAACAGGTAATGTAGCAAGAGTGGATGAAGGGGTGCCCCAGCTGAGTAGTTTCTCATAGTACCATTTTGTAAATGTCATTTAGGAATACAACATAGGAAAAAGTGTGTTTGCCAGGACTTTGGTTAGAGCACTACATATATAGTGGGAAGGAATACTTGAGTAAACCATTTGAGTAGGGGAGAAGATCGAGTCCTGGGGCTGTGCTTAAATAAAAGTAGGTGCTTGCTAAACTTTAAGGTTAATTCTCTTTGTTTTGCTAAATTGTGTATTCAAGACTGAGGATAAAATCCTAGTATTGGGATTCTAGAGAGGATGAGTGTGGTTATCCTTCTCCTTCTTCTTCTCCTTCTCCTCTACCTGTGTTCTCCACAAGGCCTCAAGTCTTTCACACAAATTCTGAGGAAATACCTAATAAGTATTTGTTTGAAGAGGTACTGGCTCTGGAGAAAAACTGTACTTTTATACTCACTAAGTGAAAACTAGAATTCTAATCATTACTAATATTTACTATTAGTAAATACAATTTTGGACTTTGGGGATAAAGTATTTGGGAATTCTTTAGTGAAAACTTAAGAACAGAGAATGTCATTAAACCTTTACAAGAATAATTCAACTACCCACAGAGTTAAATGTACTTTCTCTGGAAGTAAAAATTTAATTGAATTAAAGTTCTCTTTATTGAAGTTAAATACTTATCTTTTCTTCCACATTAACTTAATTTAAAGATTAGCTAATATGTAGCTAAATTAGCTTATAAAAATGAACATTTATATAACTCATAATTATATATTATATATAATAAAGATGTTATAATTATATTTTTTCTTAGAAGTATATGAGAAAATTTGTTCAGCTTCTGATAACACTTTGATCGTAACAGATAAATAAAACTTTGTTATGAAAAGTTTGAATGACCTGTGAGAAGAAGGTACACAAATTTCAGTCTAAGTACGGAATACTTTAGATATAAGAACTCTCTAAAGACCTTGTGAATTAGATGTGCAAACCCTTAAGTAAGGTCATAAAAATATTCTTTACAGTTTAAAAGTATGAAAAGAAATTGGTCTTTAAGAATTTAAAAGGTAATTTCCCTAGAGAAAACATACAAGGGAAAGTCTATATACTCTTCTTTTAACCCTAGAAAGATGAAAAGGAACAAGAATCACTTTGTTTGAGGCTGCAAATCCACATCTCATTTCTAATGAGTTCTCCAAACTGATAGCAATGGAATTGGGATTTATTCTGATACACAAAGTGATTTTTAAAAGAAATTAAATTGATTTTCTGTATTTCCCTCTTGCTAATAAAATGATAGAATCTATAAAGGTATTATTACTATAAACATTTTTAAATTAATGAGCTGATCTGTTGACGTGTCTTTTTTACTTTTATTTTTTATTTTTTTAGCCTGATTTGTGTCAAATGGTGTGCTGTCAAAGCAGGGCAGAAAATTTAATTACAGGTTGTTGTGTTACTTGTGAGTTGATAGTTTGACTGCAAAGTATCTTCTTTAAATCCATTTCTAAAAATATTTTATTTATTTACATGAGAGAAAAGAGAGCACACAGAGAGAGGAAGAAGCAGACCCCCACTGAGTAAGGAGCCCCATGTGGGACTCAGTCCTGGGATGTTGGGATCATGATCTGAGCCAAAGGCAGACGTTTAACTGACTGGTGCTTCAAAATCTATTTTTTTGTAATCTTTCATATTACTTAGTTTGTAAAAATAATTTTTATTTTGTAACTGGAGTTATTCCTTTAGAAGTAATGGTATATAAAAAAAAAGAAGTAATGGTATGGCAGTTTGACTATTCCTTGAAGGTATGGACTTTAATGTGATGCATATATAATAATATATTTATATAATATTTAAAACATTTATATAAATATAACATAACATATTTATATAACATATATGATAAAATATATATACAAATGTATATATTGGATTGCACTTTCATTAGAAGAGAAGTTGGCAAAGTGAACAAAACATTTCAGAACATTTTCACTTGGTCTAGGTAACAGTGGTTTCTTCTATAAATCTATACAACCAATTTTGCAACAACAGTTTTTTCTTGGGGCACCTAGGTGGCTCAGTTGGTTAAGCAGCTGCCTTCGGCTCAGGTCATGATCAGCTCGACCTGGGATTGAGCCCCACATCAGGCTCCCTGCTCGGCGGCGGGAAGCCTGCTTCTCTATCACTCCCCCTGCTTGTGTTCCCTCTCTGGCTGTGTTTCTCTCTGTCAAATAAATAAATAAAATTTTTTAAAAAAGTTTTTTCTTCTGCAGAATGAAAATAATCTTTCTATGATTGCGAAGGTGGTATTTTATGATGAAACTAGAAGTATATGTGCTGCTAGATATGTAACCTCTTTAATTTCATATTTCCCTTCACAACAATTTCTATGCCATATTAAGATCTTAGCTCGTAAGTAATACCAATAATAGTAGCAACCGAGACATTTATGTGTCTGCCCAGAAACTTTGCTAAATGCTGCTCTCTCATTAGTTTATTGATTAGTTTACTGATTCTCATATTTATCTTACTCTACAGATGAGAAAGGCTGAAAATTTGAGCTTGAGAAAGGCTGTAAGCCTCAGAAATCTGTAAGCCTTTCTCAAGCTCATGTAGAAGCAGGCGGTGGAGTCTGGACTGGGTCTTTTTGATTTAATTACCCAGTTCCTAGATAGCATTCTGCTATGCAGTTTCTTCTTTTGGTTTATTCATCAGTCTTACTAAATTGTGAGGAATAGCAAGACAAGGGGCTTCTAATAGAACAGTCTATTCTATATAGACATTCTGCTGGGGTTTAAGAAATCTTTATGCAATTTCCTACTATCTTGACATGTGAAACAAATTAGGAAGCCATGTTTGGAGATACTATTTATGTACTATAACCTTAAATGACTGAAATTATGAAGCAAGAGATAAATAATTTATAGTGAGTAATTGTGTATCAATAAAAGGGAAATGAATTAAAGAATATTTGGAACAATGTAACTTACCATTTCATAAATAAGTAAAAAAAGTGAAAATTATCAAACATAGAAACTGATTCCTCCAATTAATGATGCTAGGAACATTAAGCCAATGCATTAATAAATATTTAGTAAGTACCCACAGGGACAGAATTTAGTATTAGGATTATGAAAATATGATCCTGTGTTTAAGATGTTTAAAAATCTAATTAAGGAAACACAAAATTAACAAAATTGCAAATATATAAATATGATTAAAAGAGTGAATTCAAGACAGGGTGTGGTTAAGAGATGCTTATGGGTCTGTGACAGCAAGTAGGAAAAATGAAGGGATGTGGTTTGGGGAAAGTAAATGGAGTGATGTTTCAGGTAATCTCCGTCTGGTATTCAAGTATCATTTCCCACATGGCACACCCTGAACAATTAATTGCTGCTTGGTCTTGCTCATCTCATTGACTGTTCCCTTCTCTGCACTTTCATAGAAATGAGGTTATGTCTCTATTAATTATAGTTTTAAAAAAATACTTAATTTGCAAGTATATTCTCTACTACTATGAGTTTCTTTATGTCAGAGACCAAGTCTTACTCATCTTAGTGACCCTGGTATTTACCAGGATGTCTGGCCCCCAGTGAGTTCTCAGTAATGAATAAATAATGAAAGAATCAATATGTCCATAAGAAATGAGAAAGAAATAGGATTAAGATAATATTACAGCTTTTGTGATTGTTATTTTTAGAACTGTTTCCTCTACATCCTCTATTGATCATAGCAAGGTTACATTTTAAAATCTAAATAGCCTGTGCAAGATTACTGAAAATATAAATGATCACAAAATATACTAGTGACACTTTTCTTATATTATTCTTGGATTTCTCTATAGAAAAGGGAAAAATGACTCAAATACGATATTAGTGTCTTTGTTCCTTTTCCATATTCCATGCAGCATGGATAGTTAAATAGATTTGCTGGTTTGAACAAGTCTGCTTTCATTCAATAAGCATTTATGAGTACCTATTCTGTGCCTAACATTGCATGTGATGTGAATACTGAGTTGAAAAGCAAAGCCTCTGCTTCCAAGAAATTCCTAGTCTTTTGGGGGACAGGAAATTACAATGAAATTTTTACAAATTTTGTCAGAAATGTGCACAGAGTACAATAAAGGAACATGGGATGTCACCTAATACAGTTGCAGTCAGTGAAGTGACTTGGAAAAGGTAAATATTTAGCAGAATCTCTACAATGACAGGTAAAAAGGTGGAAGAACAGACCAACCAGAGGAAACCGCATAAGCAAAATATGTGAACAAAGAACAATATGATCTCTTCAGGGACCAGTAAGTTTGGTGTGGTGTGACATTGAATTTGGGGGGAGGCAGGATGAAGAGTGAAAAATGGGGGAGTGTGGAGGGATGTGAATTCTGAGATATGTATAGTCAGACTAGATCATAAATGGCCATGAATGCTGGCTTTTATCCTTAACACATTGTAGTACACTGAAAGAATATGACCTCTTTCGACTGATGGTCTAGAAAAACTGCAACAACAGAAGAGTGAAGCACTGATTAGAAGCAGTGAAGCTGGAAGCAGGTCAGATCCTGCAATAATTCTCAAAAATCAAGAGGGCCAGGGCGCCTGGGTGGTTCAGTCGTTAAGTGTCTGCCTTTGGAAGTGTCTGCCTTTGGCTCAGGTCATGATTCCAGAGTCCTGGGTTCAAACACCGTATCAGGCTCCCTGCTCATCAGGAAACCTGCTTCTCCCTCTCTCACTCCCCCTGCCTGTGTTCCCTCTCTAGCTGTGTTTCTCTCTGTCAAATAAATAAATAAAATCTTAAAAAAAAAATCAAGAGGGTCTGGGCAAAGTGTTGGCAATGAGAATGCAGAGGGACATTTGAAGAATATCGAGAAAGTAGAAAAAGTGGATTTGATTTGGGAGGAAAGTGAAGGGATCATGAAAGAGAAGCACAAGCCAAAAATCAAGGTCAGGTTTTATTTTGTTTTTCTTTCTTTCTGTGTCTGAGCATGTCAAATTCACCGAAATAAAATTTAGGAAAGTTGGTTGTGGGGTGACAAGGGATAATAATGAATTCAGTAGTATGGAAGTTGAATTGATGATGTTGTGGGTCATCCAAAATCTATGACTTCGAGAAAGAAAATGGATATATGATCGGAATTCTGGAAAGCCACAAGCAGGAAGTGGCTTGGATGAGATCACAGTGGGAGAGAGAAAGGACCAGAAGAGGGCCAACAATGGTACCTTCCGGGACACTGACTCTTAAAGGTCAGTCAGAAGAGAAGCCTGAAAATGAAGCCATGAAAGAGTGAGCGGAGACATAGGGGGAAAAAGTCAAGATAGTTCTTATGGATTCTGAAGGAGGAAAGATTATTAAAAATGTAAAACTGACCAAATGTCAAATACAGTAGACAGAATGAGCAGGAAAGAAATGAATGAGGTACATTACATTGGCCACTAGGAAGTCTCTGGTGAAACTGGAAAAGAAACAAACATACAAAGTTCTAATAGTAGCTTTGAGGAGTAAAATCAGGTGAAGAAATGATGCAGAGAATATTATCTACTTTTGCAAGACAGGAAGGAGAGGTGTAATTTATGAGTGAGTAAAACGGGAGGGTTTAAAGAAAAAAGAGACTTTACAGAGAGCACCTACAGAGAGAAGGAGTCAATAGAGTGCAAGTTCTAATATTTCTTACTCGGTGTGAATTTATGAGGTAAAGGAACATTGATAGGTCCAAGCAGCAAGAAGCATGAGAGGAAGGAATCCTGAGTGTTAGGTGAAGAATTAGTTTTAAACTGAAGGAGGAAAGATGTCTCACCTTCTTTGACTAGAGGAGGGAAAAACTGAGGCAGAGATATTTAGAGGATATTTTGGCATATGGGAACTTGGAGAAATTGCATATTGCACATTAAGGCAATGTTCCCCTTTTTTAGATACTATGGTAGCATGTGGTATAATAGGAAGGAGGTGCAGCTTAACTGAGAGATCAGAAAAATCTTCCTAAAAGAGGTGACATCTGAATGAAATCCTAAATGATAGCAGACGATTAGGCCAATTTGTTTTAGTTTCTGACAGGCAGAGGAAGTAGCACGTCAATAGTTTGAAGGCAAAGACAGACAAAACGATGGCACATCGGGTAACAACAGATCGCTTAGAGAATTCCTTACATGTTAGAAAATGTGGATGTTTTGCCAACAGCAGTGGATAATCATCACTGAACAATTTAAATTTCAGAAATAATCAGATTAATAGGAGACATAGCCGAAGGCAGGGGAACAGTTAGAAAATTCTTGTATTATAGATGAAAAAAGATTATGATCTATGCCAAAGAAGGGTATAATAAAAAATGGACAAAATCAAGACATTTCTAGAAGATATCAAAAGGCTATGGTGATAAATTAAATAAAGCAATAGAAGGAGGGAGGCATCAAAGATAAGTCGAGGCTTTCTGGCTTGACCAACTGAGGTGGATGCTGGCATCCTTCTCTAAGAGGGAGTCACAGAGGTAACAGCAACTTTGGGGGTGAGTGGAAAACTGACCTCAGTGTTGGCAACTGAGCTGTCAATATTATGACAGATATGCAGTAAGCATTGAATATATTGATCTAAAATTCAGGAGACATTTGAAGACATAGAAATAAGAAAGTCAATGTATCATGTCAATGTCAACCATAAACAGTGGTGGAATGCAACACGCAGCTCCAATGACAGGGACAGAACTCTTGATGGCAAGATGCAGAACTCTAGTGCACACACACACACACACACACACACACACACATTCCAGCACCTATGGAGGAAGGGTCATCAGAGATCAGATTGCAAAGGAATGACCCAGGACATAAGAAGAAAACTCTAAAAGTGTAGATTTACAGAAGCAAAATAAAGAATCTTAAGGAGTCGAGCAATGAAATGAAACTTGTTGGCCCTGGGATATCCTTGCCACGACATTTTGGCCAGTTACTTAAGTCCATCCTAGAGGGCAGGAGGCAGCTGTATAAATCTATCTCTGTCTATGTTCTTATATTTGTTTGATCCAAGCACCTCATTGATTTTATAACCGCATAAACAATTTGAAGTTTAACACTTATCAAATATTGCTGATTATTATTAGATGGTCTGACAGACAGTGATTATCTTTAGGCACAACTGAAAAAGAGCTATATACAAACAATAAAGTTACATTTTTGTCTCTGTGGTAAAAATCACGAGCCAATTATTGTAAACTTAGTTTTTAAACTAGGAATTTCATGGAAAAACTCAGCACGAGAAAAGGAACAAATTATTTGTAAAATACATGGAGCTAATGTTTTTAAGTTATTTAAGATGAAAACATGCATGATCAAAGTATACTGAGTTTCAACATGCTTTGCATTTCATTAGTAATTATCCTAAGTGAACCCACTGGTGTATAATAATATGCCCACGAGCAGCAGTTATGATTGACTGGACATAATAATTTAGGAGAAAAGTGTTACTTTAGGTGCATTTGCAACATGGTTCAATTCCTCAGTCCTAATATCTTGATTTTATTCTCCATCACATTAACACCTGGGAGTATTTCTTTCCTATTCCTCCATCATCTCAAGAAAGGCATATGATCCAATGATCACAACATATCTGAAGGCCTAGGCCAATATCAAACACTGAAAACTGAAAACTGAAACTGAAAACTGAGTTTGAGATGTTAGATATATTTTCATATTAGAATGGAAATGTGCATAAATCCATTCTAGCCTTTGACATCATATTACATTTGTTTTGTGAGAGATGCATGCAAAAGTGCTCTCTTATCAGCACTACTTCATGTGGCCCATCTGGGACCTGAGAGAGATCAGTTGTTCTGGGCTGCAAAACTATAGATGATTTTATTGTTGGCATAATGCCTGGTAACCATGGGAAAAGGGCATGCATCTCTCCCATTTAGCTCATAGAGGATATCATTTCATCAAGCAAAAGGGAAAAAAGAACCTTAGGCTTTGTAACATTTTACAATCATCTCTCAGAATTAGTACCTTTCTAGCAGGTTAAAATTCATTCCTAAAACTAATAGATTGCACATAAAAGGAACACAGACCTACTTCACTTGTGGTTGATACAAAAATCTCAAATAGATAGTTAGCAAAGAGAACTCAACAGCACACAAAAATATAATATGAATATGTGGACTCTATGCCAGGAAATCTGAAGATGTTTGAAATATAGGAAATCTAATATAGAATTATCATATTAATGGATCTAAAGAGAATAAACGATCTGAACTTCTCTACTGACACTAAAAGGGAGTTTCAGATAATTCAAGAATTATTCATGAAAAAACATGCTTTCAGAGTGTAACAACTGAGTTGAGTAGTTGTGATACATGGTGTGGCTGCAAATCCTAAAGTATTTACTATAGAACCCTTAAAGAAAGTTTGCCCAGCCCACATTAAGAGGGCCATGTATATATTAGAGCGATTCTAACTTTAATATGGGAAGAAAATGGACCAAAATTAGGCATCATGTAGATCTTGATTTTTTGAGACATCCAACTTTAAGATAACTATGCATATAATACATATGAGTTTATGGTGTCATATGATAGACATATTGGATCAAATACATAGAGACACTTCAATGATGCTGTCATTGTGTGATCACAGCTGAGTTCAATGGGAGAGCAGTTCAGCTAAGCCCAGCCTAATTAACAAGCAATATTATAACATACAATTGCCAGTATCAGTGCATGTTATCCACACTAACTATAAAGTAACTGAAAATGGAAATTAAAAAATAAAAAAAAACGCTTATTCAAAATAGTTAACAGGACTCATAAGAAAACTACACATAATTATTTTGAAGCAAATAAACAAGCGCTGAGAGAACCAGACAGATATATATCTACTCAGAGTGGAAGAGTTAATCTTAAGAGTATGTTATTTTTCCAAAAATTAATTTATAAGTTTAACGCAATTTCAATTAGAACCCCCCTCATAATGATTCTGTTTGCAATTGGACAAAACTATTTTAAAATTCATATAAAAGGATAAATGCTCAACCAGTGAATTATAAAAAGAATAGTAAAAAGGACATTCATTATGAAATATTTGAAAGAACTATGAGTCTACTATAAGGAAATCAGTATCAGATTAGCCTAAGAATAGATACTAGATCAACAGAATAGACAATTCAAGGTATTCTCCTCTATGTGAAGGTAACACATGAAAATAGTGTTACATTGACTCAGAGAGAATAAAACAGGCTATGTAAGAATGGTACTGACACAACTCTACCTTCCCTTGGAAAAAAAATACAGTTCCCTATGACATCTATTTTTTTTAATTTTATTTATTTTTAACAATTTTATTTATTTATTTGGCAGAAAGAGAGAGAGTGCACACAAGCAGGGGGAGGGGCAGAGGGGGAGGAAAAAGCAGACTCCCCACAGAGCAGAGATCCTGACGTGGGACTCAATCCCAGGACCCAGATATCATGACCTGAGCTGAAGACAGACACTCAACAGACTGTGCCACCCCGGTGCCCCAGTTCCCTATCACATTAAAAAATTTAAATGTGAAATATAAAACAATAACAGAATATCTTTAGAAACATACAAAAAAATGATACTCTACTTACACAATCTTGGGAAGGAGAATCCTTTATAACCAAGTCAGAAATCCAGAAGCCCTAAAAGATAAATAACTATAAAAGGAGATAGATATGATATTTCTATAAATAAATAGATTTCTCCTACATACAAATGAAATTCAAGTTTGGAGAAAAAATAACAAAAGCAAACTTGGAAAAATATCTCCAATAGTAAAAAAAATTAAAATACTGACATGCTGAGCAGTATTCTAACCTTTTTATATGTATTAAATCATTTATTCCTCATAGCAACCATTCTAAGAAGTTGTTAATCTTCTTAAACCCACTTATAGTATCTCTTTTCTAATCATAAAACTTCCGTGACTGGGGTGATTCTCTATTGTTCCAAAATAAAATACAGTTACTCTGAAATCCAAAGCCCTTTCCAATGATCCAGTTTCCCTTGGTGGTCTTATCTTCTGCTGTTCCCTTCCATGAACTTACTCTGGCTTTTCCTTTCTTTATGCCCTGACTATGGTAATAAATTCTGCTTGGGATGCTTTCTTTACTAAAATCATATATGACTTGACATGTGATGGCTTTCTCAAGCTCTGTTTTTTCCATATTATCTTTCCTGGTTTCAGATCAGGTATAAACTCATCTATATTCATTGCCCTTATGGCTTTTGGTTTATATATGCAGTGAATTCCTTAGTGTAGAATAAACTCTTTGATAGCAGAGAACATGTATTACTTATCTCTGAAGTGTGTAGGAAGAATAATTACTTGAGCTATAGCTATTCAACCCAATAGATTAAAGAAGAAAAAGGAAGGCTTTTGCTAGGTATACCAGGATTTTCTACTCAGAAACATCAGTGATCTCTATATTCTAAACTTTCTAGCAAGGAATATGAAGTCTGGCATAATTTACTATTCTAATCTTTCATAGCTGTACTCTTTTATTTGAATTATTTCCTGTTTAATTATTTATTTTCCCTTAAACGTGTGCATTTGTAACTCTGTCTCTTTCAATGTTCCATTAATTCTTGGAGGGAAGAAATTGTGTCTTACACATTCAGTATTTGTATGACTAAACAGTGAAGGGACATAGTAGATACTCAAAAATATTTATTGAATGACTAAATGCTGTCCCGCCAATCTATAATACCTTCCCACCTGCTCTTCCATTACCAAAATTCAATGAGTTCCTCAAAGTTCATTTCAAATACTATGACTGTGTTGATCTGTGAAGTATTTTCTGGCTTCTCGACCTGGAACTAATCCCACATTTCTTTCAACAATAAATCCATTACATGTGCAACTTTAATTCAGACTTTTAACTCAATCTCACTTGATGTCTTCCTTTCATATGACTTAGATACATCTTCCAGATAGTAGACAAGCATCCTGAGAATCAAGCCACCACCTCTATCCCTTTATTTTCATGTCCGATCAGTGATAACACTTTGCCCAATTTCAACTTCCTTCCTATTCCAATGACTGAACTGAGACACCATCATTTCCAGAATCACATAGCACATTTTTTATGATTTCTTGTGATACCTTACTTTTTAAAGTTTTTTCATCATTTACATATAGGCATCATTTCTCTATAAAAGTGAAAGGTCCAAGAATCCAAGAGCCTAGAATGAGTCTGTCTTTCATTCCTTCAATAACTGACATAGTGGGTAAGAAATCACTACAAAATCACTTTTTTAAGTAAATAATTATCATTTAATGGACACTTGCTGATAAAAGGTAATAACAATTTATCTTTCTAGTTTTTCTTTTTACAGTTGTCCTTTTTTATTTGAATTCTTCCCAGTTCAATTACTTATATTCTCTCAAATATGTTTTTCTAAACTTCTATTTATGGTTTAAATGCTTACTATTAATTTTTTATTTTTATTAGTATTGTTAAAATGAAACACACTAAGATATCAATAATCACATATGTATATTTTAAGATTCTATTTTAATTCCTGTATTAAAAGTTCCCAGCATATTCAAGATCATGACTTTTAGACTCACAGCTTTTTAGTCTTTTAGTCTTAAAGAACATGATCTTGGCTATATTCAAACTTCTTAATAAGCAATTAAGATAGAATCTCAAGATATACAAATGAGCTATTCTATACTTTGTCTTGCATAACTTAAAAAATAATAATGATAATTATTATTAAGGTAAACACTTAAAAATATGTTACCAATATATCTTAAGAATCTTAGGAACCGGGGCACCTGGTGGCTCAGTTGGTTAAGCGACTGCCTTTGGCTCAGGTCATGATCCAGGAGATCCTGGATCGAGTCCCACATTGGGCTCCCTGCTCGGCAGGAAGCCTGCTTCTCCCTCTCTTCCTCCCCCTGCTTGTGTTCCCTCTCTGGCTGTGTTTCTCTCTGTCAAATAAATAAAATCTTAAAAAGAAAAAAAAGAATCTTAGGAACCAGGAGACTATCATTCTATTTTCCATAACTGTGTGGGTTTTGTAGTCATTAAACGTGTTAAGTTTGTGTCTCTGTCCATAAACGGAGATGAAAACAGGGGTTCTGTCTTTGCTGTCAGGCTGCCTTGACACTCTGTGACTGTCCTTTTAAGTGGAAAATGATTTGAAAATACCAAAACTGCATAATAGACAAGACTAGCTGTTTCAAACAACCTGTTTTCTATGAAGTAGTGTTTTATAAGATGCTAGGATTTTTAAAAATAGCATAAAATAATTTGGTCATCTGTGTTTGAGAATGCTGTGTTTTACATTTCATCTCTGGAAGTTCACAATTCATTGAATCTATTAAAGAGTGCAAACTTGTTTATTAAAAAAGAGTTGCTTAACTTTTTGTAACACTGTCTTTATCCAATGTATTTAACCAAGGGATTTTTTTTTTTTGAGTAATATCTATGACTACCTGGAGGAATTAATGTTTTTCCACACCCAGTTTAACCAGGTTTGGACTGGACACTAAAAGCTTAAAGGTTTCATTAAAAACAAAACGAAAAATTAGCAAGCACATACAGCCTAATAGAACATTTAAAAATGCAAATTAGGAACATTATCTATATAAATCATCATCAGGGAGTTAGCTTTATAAGTTGGGAAAATATTCCCTTTTTGGCCCCAGTGGTACTCTAATCTATGCTAGAACAGTAATTTCCTCAATGACACCCTTGTGGCCAGAAGGAGCTGATGTTCTGTTCAACATACTTATTTCACTCCCAGGATGTAATTTACACACTGCAGTGAGCTGGATGAATATGTAGCTTTTTCTGGCTTTTCTTAAATCTATAAAACTTTGAATGATTCACAAAGGACAAATTATCAAGCTGTACAGATTAACAATTAACAATTTAGTGCAGACTTTAAAAAATTTTTTGAGTGTAAACAGTAATATGACTTTGTAAAATGTGCATACAGAAATCCTATCTCATATGATTTAAATATGATTTTGGAATTATTTGAGGCAATATCCAATTGTTTTGATCTCTCATGTTTGAACCTAGGGGAAGCACGGGACTGTGGAGTGTCATTTTTATGATGGTTGGACCTCCAGTTAGATTGGCTTCTATCAAGTCACACATGGGAAGGGCATTAGAAGCCCATTTGTTTACACAAAGTTGGATAGATTGAAGGAATGCATCTTATTCCATACCTAAAGCAATAAGAAAGAGAGAAACATGGGAGAAAATTATATTTATGCAGAAAAATGATACAATAAAACTTTATTTTACCCCTCCACTATACCAAAATATAAATTTTGAGTATTTGCTTCTTTTAGGTTTTTTGTAAGGGCTAATTAGTGTTTAGGTCACATTCAAGAATAGTCTTAAAGGAGTTTTGCAATTTTTCTCTGTCTTAACTCTGTGAAGCATACTGTAGAATCCTGACAATAAAAGTTGTTCGTTAGTTAGCAGGGATTTCAAACAGAGTTGAGCCTTTTTATTGGGGGTTGTTAGAAGAAGGAAAACCTGTAGAGTTTGAAAAATCCTCACGGGTAATTCTAATTTGCCTACTGGAATTTTGGGGCCCTCTTTATACCACTTTATCCATTGCCACTGTGGAAAATCAGTGCTATAAATATGAGTGTCTCTCTGTGAATATTGTGCTCTGTAAATGTTTATTAAATGCCTAGATGAGGATTTCTCTAAAAACTTATCACATAACACCGTTTTGTTTGTTTGTTTGTTTTTTTTTTGGTCAGCTCTCAAAGACAAAGAAACAAATAAGAGCAAAACTCATTCAATGTCTCCTACTTGGTTACTTGATTTTAGATCAAGTTGGGTCTCCTTAGAATGATCAGAAAAAGTTTTTCTTAATTTGGATGTTTACTATTCCTTGCCATGTGATAGAGGAGAGAGGAAGGGAAGTGTTAATAAATAGAATTATCTGAATATGAACTTGTGAGTTCATGCAGGTTACTGGACAATGAGCTGCCTAGGAATAAGTCTGTCTCTTCCCAACAGTGGGAGCAGTCAAATCCAGGCAACTCAATTTCCTAAAGGAGCACCAGCTTCCTCATCAGTGCCCTTCACCCAACAGAAGGTGACTGATAATGCCAAGGAATGCAAGCTCTCCAGAAATAGAGCAGCTGGCAACTCTTGTAAATAACTTGCCTGATGCCAAGTATCCTGCTTCTTCCATGAGTGACATGACTCCCTTCTTTAGAACCCATGCTTTAAATCAGAAGCTCTGCTCAGAACCCATATCTTGTCCCTCAGAAGTTATAACTGTGGCAAGCCTCTCTCTCAGAGTCAATAGGGAGACTGAGGGATCATGCATATTTCTGTGCTGGCTGTGACCTAAATTTTCCCTTGCCTAATGAAATCCATTCCTACCTTTACATTGTGACATTTTGAAGAAATCAAAAAAAGACTTCTATCAATGACAAAGCAAAATTGAAACTTTACATCAAAATCACCTAAAATTCCTGTGTGGAATAAAGGTATAATCCAGAGAAAACTCTGAAGGCAAAAAACAAAACAAAAACAAAAAACAAAAAAAATCCAAGTTGAATAAACAAATCTTCCAGAAATTAGGGCTGATTATGTCATTGGCATTTTGGAATGGTTAAACAGAACAGTTGAAATTACTTACCTTAATAGTACAGTCTGCTTCCTCTTTGCTGTTTTGTTATCTTTTTGGTACATTCCTGACCCAATAGTGTGCTGTACCCCCGTTTTCTCAAAATAATTAATTTGAATCTTTTCAATTTTTTCTCCTCCATTGATTTGAAAGTTACACATTCTACTTCTGTTTTTTTTTTCCCTAGTCCTTACCGTTAATCTTTTAATGTATGAATGTAATGGGTCATTGAACAAATGGGATTCGTAAGGTGTAATCAGAAGGCAACTTTATATTTGTCTCTGGCTACTCATTAAAAATGGATTCACTGAGGCAAGTTCACCCCAGGTAAAAATGCAGGCCACCCATGACTTCTCTGATAATTCTTAGGTAATATGATGCTTAATAGTTACTTTAAATTAAACAAAACAAACAAAAATAATTAAGTAAGAGGGGAGGCCGAGTATCTGTACTATCACCCAGTTCCTCAGATGATTCTAATCCACTCAGAGATGGAGAACCACACAAAACACAGTCTTGATTTAGAAATTAGAATGTCCAGTGTAATTTATTAATTTCCATAATAGTCATCATTTAAAGAGAAGGCTCCTCCCTTTCCCCTCTGAGATGGGTTGCCCTCTGCTGGAAAAAAGGAATATGTACTCACCTTCTCTTCAGGAGCCTTTGCTCGTCCCTTTGTTCCTTTCTTCTTGACAAGTTTCTTATCCATCTGATGTCAAAGCAAGCAGAGGGAAGATTGAAAAGAAAACAGAAAAGTTCTTATTTGACTGCCATGCTTAAAATTTTGACATGAACACTTTACCAAAAAAATATTAATCAATATTGTTATCTTCCACCTAAAAACAATTAGAACTTTAGAATATTGTAGCTCTCGGTGGCGCCTGGGTGGCTCAGTTGGTTAGGCAACTGCCTTCGGCTCAGGTCATGATCCCGGAGACCCCAAATCGAGCCCCACATCGGGCTCCCTGCTCGGCGGGAAGCCTGCTTCTCCCTCTCTCATTCCCCCTGCTTGCGTTCCCTCTCTATCTGTGTTTCTCTCTGTCAAATAAATAAAATCTTAAAAAAAAAGAAAGAATATTATAGCTCTCATGAATGTTATTGTCTAGTGTTTCAGTTTATTCATATTTGTAACCGTATAAAACTGGTTATTTTCATCATCCTTATACATAGATAAGGTTTATTTGTGGAGGTTTACCCACATGTTTCCCAGTTTTGTTCTGTATCATTTTGCATTTTATATTATTATTTGCATTTTATCACACTTTGGAAGACTTCCTCGTTGTCCCTTTCCAACATTTCTCCCTGTTCTTTCTTCTAAAGATCACTTTTGCCTATTCCTCCCTCACTCTTGAAAGATATTTCAACTGTCTATGGACTTTTAGATTGTCATCATTTTCTCCCCACCTTTTAAAGACCTTGTAGGGACTGTAATCTATGCCTATCCAGTATCCATTTTTGCGTTTTTTTCTTGCTGAGAGAATACTCAAACCAAATGCCAGCTAAATGTCCCTACTCCTGGGGCGCCTGAGTGGCTCAGTCGGTTGAGTGACCAACTCTTGCTTTTGGCTCAGGTCGTGATCTCAGGGTCCTGAGATCGAGCCCCAGGTCAAACCTCAAGTCAAGCTCCACAGGGCACTCTTCCCTTCTCAGCAAGGAATCTGCTTGAGATTCTCTCCCTCTACCCCTTCCCCCACCCATATTGTCTCTCTCTCTCTCTCTCTCTCTCTCAAATAAATAAGTCTTTTAAATAAATAAATAAAGTCTCCACCCTCAGACTTCATTGCTGCAAGGAGTGGTGATCATTAGCACATTGCTTGCTAATCTGATGTAAGTGAAACCCTGCTGGTCATTTCTACCAAAGGTTTTATTTTCATGACAAAAAGAGACAGTCATTGCTATAAAATTCTCCCTGTAAACTTCCTGCCCCGGATGTAATGTGACTGTACAGCTATATCAGCCATCTTGTCACGCTGAAATTACAAGTATGGGAACCAATAGAATTTGAGATGCCAACTCTGACATCATCAAGCCCGTAAGCATTGCCTGGCACCACCCATCTGATTGTCTAATAAGAAATCTTATGTTTTACACAATGTTATATGTGACGTGTTTTGTTTTTGTTTTTTTTTTTTTTTTTTAAGATTTTATTTATTTGACAGAGAGAAACACAGTCCAGAGAGGGAACACAAGCAGGGGGAGTGAGAGAGGGAGAAGCAGGCTTCCCGCCGAGCAGGGAGCCCGATGCGGGACTCGATCCCGGGTCTCCGGGATCACGACCTGAGCTGAAGGCAGTCACTTAACCAACTGAGCCACCCAGGCGCCCCTGTGACGTGTTATAAATGCATTCGTTGCCTCTTGGCACTGGATTTCTCTCTCTGCTTCACTGCCTGGCAGGCTCTTCATCATTCATTCTTAAAGTCAAGTCCCACTTCAAAATTTCCTCTTTTTGTAAATATTTCCTTGACTCTCTCAGGCACACAATTCCTTTTTTTCCTCTGTGTTCTAGCAACAATTTATCCACGTTTGTATGAACACTTACCACACTTTATTGTAACTCATTCTTTGAGTTCTGCCGCTCCCAACAGATTGTTTGCTCTTCAAGTATAGCCGTCAGACTTTCTTTATATTTTAACACAAAATAAATGCTTAATAATTGCTTAATTTAGCGAATTAATCTATGTCTGGTCGGCCTGGCTGCAATGTCCAAGAATAAATAGTATTATTCAAAATTTTTTCCCTCTGGCTTTCTTTTTCTGAGTATGTTTTGTTTAATGGCCCCTACTGACAAATGAACACAGAGCTCCTACAGTTACTTTGCAGTACAAATAATTCCTCCAGAAATCTCCCCAGGGATCACTGGAAAAGTTGTTGAGTATGCTCTTAATGAGTTTTCTGTTTCTGGAATACTACATAGAATGTTACGTTAATAACACCTGGGTTTAATTTTATTCTCTCCTCAAAATGCTGAGAGTGTAGATATAAAGTTTTCTATAAGAGAAGAAATACTATTTTAACATCTGTTAGGCTCGAAGAATAATCCTCATTATTCAATGCAGAATTGGAGAATAAAAACCAAGATAATGTTAAAGAAGATTGTTTAGGGGCAAAGTGATTTTACCATTTCAAAATGATTTTACTATTTTACCATCAAGGATAACCAGTCTGTAGAATATCTTTTCTTTTCATTCTTTTTATGGATTTCAATGAGCTTGACTTCACTTTCTTTTCTAGGACGCTGGTTACAGTATAAGAACCTCTTCATTGTTATAAACAAGCAAGCTAGACTCTGGTGATCAGAGAACTTACTATGAAAACACAAAGCCCTCTTACTTCTAAGGGATTCATAACCAAAGGAAGACAGTAAGACAGATGAAGAAGCAATTTAGTTAGACTAAAATAACTTAAACCTGGCAGGCTAAAACTGTATTTGGAAAATGAAACCTCAATACTACCAGATTGGAGTAAATTAAACTATCATGATTTCAGATTGGACATAAAATATTTCTATCTTTTTGAGAGATTGCTAAATTCTCCTTGAGTTGTCATTCTGACATAGTATATATTCAAACTACAAATCCTTTAACTATACATGATATGTTTGATTTACTAGTTATTCCAATTTATTGCTTTTTATCTTCTACCACCAAAAATATTTCCATTTTTCTATACAAATATTTTCTCCAATGTCTCATTTCTTTCCTGATCTATTTTAAGTGTTCTTTGTTTACATGATTTAATTAAGGGAAAAGAAAACAACCTTCCAGTGTCTATTTAGTTTTCATTAAAGTGGGAAATCCTACATAAGATATGGCAAACTGAAAACGCCCCAGGAGCTTTGCAGGTGATAAAGTGGGAGAGTGACTCAACCAAGTATAGATGCTTGAGGAATGGATTTGTGGGGACTGGTAAGTCCAAAGAACACATGCCTGACCTAAAGTGGGTAGCTTCTATTAGCTCGTGCTAATTTTTAGTGATTTATGCCATTTTCCCCCCAAAAGTTTATGTATTTAGATATTTCTGTAAATCTCCAATTTTAAAGCATGCTGCTATATCTAGACCTCAAACATCAATAACTGTTAACATCACAAAGAGAAATGATGGAAGAATGTATCACTCCCAATGGAGCAGTCTGGTGAAAAATAAAAGTAAATAAATAAATAAACCAAAGGTGAGCACAATGTAACTTCTAGATCCAACTCCCAATTTACAAGGATACAGAGAACACAGGAACTTGTTAAACTACACCACAGGGATGCAATCAGCACTGTCTAGGCCTGTAGAAAACTACAGGACCAATAACACAGTTTCTTCACAAATAATTACAAGAAAAGAAAAAAAAAAGATGGAGCAGGAATGTACAGACTAAATGAGATTTAAAGTTTAAATTAATCAATTGCAATGTGTGAACCTATATAGATCCTGATTTTTAAAAATTGTAACATTTATGAGATAATGACCAGTTATTTGATATCAAGGAATTATTGCTTTTTTTAAAAAAAATATGGTAAGGTTAATGTGGCTATGTTAAAAAACCATCCCTATATTAAGCAATAATATAAACATATCTATAGATGAAATTTTAGAACATACTTACATTTAGAAAAAATAATAGGCCAATAAACCATGTGTCTACAAGCCATGTTTGGTTGGTATGCTGTCAACTTGCAAATCCTGATCTGTAAGAATATAGAGACTAATCTGCAGTTCTTATTTCTCATCACCATCAAAAACTAGAATATATTAATTACCCTTAAGATATATAAACATATATAGAGCACAGTTTTCACTTGGAGATAGGAAGCATATAAATTAAACCTTAAAGAACCATACAATATCACCTCCATCTCATCTACTGTTTAAGTATTATACTCTATCAATGTATCTCTAATTGGTGGGCTGCTTGGTTATTTCCCCAGATTTTTAGTCTTATAATAACTAGTAGAATTGAGTAATACCCAATTTAAGTCGGTAAGCAGCTGATGAGTCCCTTCTGTTGTGATGGTTTTTTCCTGAGCTAGCCCCCCTCAGGTCTCCCAGTCAGAGGACATGACGTATTCAGAATGTTACTGCCATTACACAACACAGAGCAACATGAGATCATGTGAGGAATGATCACACCCTCCTCCAGGGTCCCTGGGGAAAACACACCATTAATGCCTTAGAATCATAGAATTCCGCCAAATTTCCCAACTCCTCCTTGTGGGAATTAAACACAAGGGGTTCCAGAGATGTCACGGCTACACAGCTGCCTGAGCTCCAGTCTACAAAGAGTAGCTGTCCATACAGCAACTCGAACGTACATAGTGCTCAAGAAAGGCTGGTTTCTTTCCCCTCCACCCTGCCCATTGCTTAATTATGGCCTTCCAATGGGCAAGCAGAATTATCTAACACAGTGCTTCTCAGTCTGGTATTTGGGGGATTAAGTGAGGTAGGAAAAGAAGCATACAGAAATCACCCGGGGCATGGGGAGTTTTCAGTAAGTACATCCTCTCCCTTGTAGGTGAAGAACAATCCTGATGTAGGATAGATGCATGAAGTGATAATTTTAAAAAAACCTCCCCAACTGATCTGAACATGTCATCTTTTTGGTGATGCTCCTGGTCTTGGCCCCCAGCAACCTCTCTCCCCTGTATCACCTGTGGATCACCATCACTCTAAAAAGCAGATTACAGAATTAGGCAATTTGAAAGGATTTTACTATTCTGGTCTAACCCATCATCTACCTTAGGAAATCTGCTATCTGTAGATTTCTTAAGCATATAAAATTTAAAGGTAAATATTAAAATCGCAAGAAACATATTCTTTGTCTCTGTTAAGTAACATTTCTATTTTATACCCATAAATCTATTTTTTAAAAAAGCATTATCTTTATGTTTAACAAAGTTTGCTACACAAGGCCTACTGTGCTACATAATCGTTTTGAGAGGGATACGTACCCACACTGGGGTTGAGAAATGAGTAGGGCCCAGATGATTTCTTTTTTGCTATAAAAATACATTTTTTTAAGTCCTACTGCAGTTTATTCATTGTACAAAGGCTTTTAAAAAATGAGAATACTAAGCTAAGGCGATTACTTTTGCAATACTAGTGACTTCTACTGTGCTCTTTGTTAAAAGAAAAACCTACCTACAAATGAAAATTCCTTTGGAGGTCATAGATCTATACAAAGTACAAATCTCAGCTTAAACTGCAGATTCTAGAGGGATGCAATTTCTTAATTCTTCTCTAATTCATATCAGTTTCTATTATATTTTCCTGGACCTGTTGTTTGAGGTGGCAGTGTGGAGTCTCTACTTCCTTTCTCTAGAGTTCTGAGGTCTGAGAAACTCTGTCATCCGAGACTTTGGCAATGAGAGGACTTGATCCTGGTTGTGGGTACATGTGGGCAGTCACTCTCATGACAGCCATCACATCCGGCTCCTGCTCGTGTGCAGTCACCGCTCATTCACGTCAGAGAGACCCTTGTTGTCCTCTACTCAGCAAGGGATTTATCTTCTACTTTGGCACCATGCTGAGTGAGATAATTGTCTGTGCAGTGAGCTGGAGGCCTCTTTCAATCCCTCATCACTCTCCATGTGGGGGACAACTCTGCTGTTTCTAAGCGACGCTGGGCCATGTGATCTTCTGTGACTGTCTCGGGTTCATCTGACTAAATGGACTCCATGAATCTTGGCCTTGGCAACCTTCCTCGATAGGACTCTACCAAGGAAGCTGGGCAAGGCTTACTCTTCTGAGTGTACCAGAAAAGTAGCTTTCCTCCATCACACAGCGTGGTCTAGTATGAGTTTCTGTTCTTTTTTCTTTTCTTTCTTCTCTTCCTCTTCCTTCATCTTTTTTTTTTTTTTTTTGAAAGTCAGCTTTATCATGATATAATTTATGTGCAGTAAAATGCTCTATTAAGTAATCAGTTGAATGAGCTTTGGTGAATGTCTGTACCCATACCCATATGATCATCACCACAAAGGTATAGAACATTTTCATCATCCTTCTTCATGTCCTTTTTTAAAAAAGATTTTTATTTGTTTTAGGAGAGAGAGAGAATGAGATCACAGAGGGGAGGGGCAGAGGGAGAAGGAAGGAGCATCTTAAGCAGACTGCTCATTGCAGAGCCCAGTGCAGGGCTGGATCTCATGACTCTGAGATCCCAACCCAAGCTGAAACCAAGAGTCAGTAGCACAACTGATGGTGCCACCCAGGCTCCTCTACCCCACTCACACTCTTTGTAATCAACATCTCCAATCCCAGAATCAGGCAACCACACATCTGCTTTTCATCACTACAGATTAATTTTGCATACTCTAGAATTTAATATAAATGGAATCATGCAATGTGTAATCTAATATGTAATCTTTTGTTTTGGCCTTCTTTCACCCTCGTAATGACTTTGAAATTCCCACATGCTGTTTAGAGTAACAATATCTTGTTCCTTTTCATGGCTGGTGGTTTAGCATTCTTTGTTTATCTATCCAACCTGATAATAGACATCTGTTTTATTTTCAGTTCAGGGATATTATTATTGAAGCCGTCATGTACAAGTATTGTTTGGATATACATTTTAACGTATCTTGGTTAAATATGTAGGTATGGATTTTCTGGGTTAAATGATAAGAGTTTGAGTAACTTTACAGGAAAATGCCAAATTGTTTTTCAAAGTGGGTTGTATTGTTTTACATTCCCACCAGCAATGTCTAAGAATTCTAGTTCCTTCATATCTTTGCAACACTGTATTATTAGTTGTTCTTTTTTTTTTCTATTTTAGCTATTCTAATGGATCTGTAACAGTTTATCATTTTATTAATTTTCCTGATGAAAAATGATAATGAAAATCCATGGATATGCTTATTAACAATATGTATAGTTTTCTTTTTAAAGTGTTCAACTCTTTTGCCAATTTTATAAATGGATATTTGTCTTCGTATTGAGTTATGAGTTCTTTATATACTGTAGATACAAGTATGAAATATATGTCAGATATATGTATTCCAAGTATTCAGACACATGTATTTCAAATAGTTCTTCCAACTTACATGTTGCCTTTCCACTTCATTAATGGTGTCTTTCAAAGAGCAAAAGTTTTTAATTTTTTTAAGGTTAAATTTACTGTTTTTTTTTCTGCAAAGTTGTAAAGATTTCCTTCTGCTTCTTTCTAGAATATATATTGTTTGTTTTTACAATATATCATACCTATGACTATTTTGACTTAATGCTGAGGTATGTTATGAAAGTTAAGGTTTCAAACTATCAAGTTTCATAGTTTTTCCATATGAACATCATTTTCCATTTAATGGAAAATTAAATGGTCCCACTTAATTATCCCATTAAATTATCTTGGATCTTTACAAGATATATTTTATTATTGCCCAAAGAGTATAACTCTCGGTTTTTTAAAATTTATATTAAACCCTGAAATATTTTTCTTTTTTTCTAAGTCATTTGCATTTTCAAGTAAATTTTAAAATCCATGTATTGATTTATACATTACAGATTACTGTCATTATAACTGGGATTGCGTTGAATCTATAAATTTATTTCGGGAGAAATGACATCTTAACAATGTGAAGTCTTCCCATTAAATTGGTGTATCTCTATCCACCTTCTTTAATTCTCTCATCAGTATTTTACAGTTTTCTGGGCAGAGATCTTACCCATATTTTGTGAAATTTATCTCCAAATACTTCATGCTTTGTATTGATATAGATTTCCTGCCAGTATAGTCTCTGGTGTATTCCATAAGACACAGTGACGTGTTCCTTGCAAGTATGTAGGCTGTGAACTCCATTACTACATTTCTTTTTTGGAGAGCCACACTACACATTAGAGTGTTAAATGCTCTGAGAAATCTTATAATAAAGGCTTCTCTTTAGTTTTGGTTAACTGGGTGTTTCCCAAAGAATTTAATCATGGCAACTTTATGCTTAATTCTCATTTCTGTCTTGCTGAATTAGGGTTCTGAGGAAGACGTTTTTTAGGAAACAGTGGGATGTCAAGATGATGGTTATGTCCACCCTAGCTTGGCTCCGTGGGTGGGAGGATTTAGATCCCACATGGCAATCTCAGCCTTGGGTGAGGGGACATGAGAACTCTGGGTTCTTGGTCAGTAGCAGAAAGTGAGACAAGAGGCAATAGAACTTGTTCTGTTTGTTAATTATTGAACACATATTTTTTCCTGGGATCTTGTTTTGCTCTTTCAGGCACTCCATCCTTGAGAGGTATGGGTCAATTACCTGACTGTCAGTAAAAATAAATTATAATGACTTCTATAACTGGAACTGTTAATGCCTGATAACACAAAGTTAAGGAGAGTCTCATAAGGGCATTAGAGACAACCTAGAGCCTTTCCTCCTGATCTTTTAATGCATAAAGGAAATGGAGCCTGGAAACATGCTTTGAGCTAAATGAAGAATAGATGGAAATGCTTATCTTGTCAAAGTGAGGTCTTAACATTGAGACATATAGTAAATGAAATAAAAACAGTTTTTAAGGATTTGAAAAATATGCTAGAAGTGTCAGCATTTATAAACCCAAGGTGACAGGCAAAGAAAGATTTAAGTAAAAATCATTTTGACTTCTGCTTATAAGAAGCTTCTCTTGATATGACAAGGCTATTTTTGGCAAAAATCAATACAGGAAGATAAATAGATGAATTATTTTTCCAAAGCAAGATGTATGTATTTTTTTTAAGAGGGTTAACTTTACTACTCCACAGGCGGAACATCATTACCCTTGCAGGGAAGGCACATACTACAAGGAAAGTTCTAATGAAAAGGGGTCTGGATTCAAGAGAGAAACAGTGACACGGAGGGAATAGGAGTTCTACATCATACACTGCCATCACCTTCTTTTGTACTCCAGAGTGATTATTGCCATATGTATTGCATATTCACTTTTTATGCAGCTAGACCCTTTTATTTTTTAATTTTATTTATATATTTGACACAGGGCCAGCACAAGCAGGGGGAGCAATAGAGGGAGAGGGAGAAGCATACTCCCCACCAAGCAAGAAGCCCGATGCAGGACTCGATCCTAGGACTCTGGGATTGTAACCTGAGCTGAAGGCAGATGCTTAACTGAGTGAGCCATCCAGGTGTCCCCAGCTAGACCCTGTCATTTGACCCCTTGTTCATGTGCTACAACTTCCTAAGACTATGCTCACTGTCTTCTCCACAAATAGAATTGAGTTTTGGGAGTAAAGCATATCTTTTTTTTTTTTTTTTTTTAATAATATTCTGTCATCCTCAGGTTATTTCTGTAAGGCTTTATCCCCTTTGTAATTCCATTAAAACTGAATTACTTAGTAGTGTTGGAAGGAATGATAAATGTCTTCAACTACAGATAGTTCCCCAGAGGGAGACACATGGTTTCATTTAAAAGTCACATCAACCCAGAAAGGGAGGCATTATGATATCACTTTTACAACTGAGCATGTGAAGATTGAGAAAGATTTAAAAAAAATTTTTTTTAAGACTTTATTTATTTGACAGAGAGAAACACAGCCAGAGAGGGAACACAAGCAGGGGGAGTGAGAGAGGGTGAAGCAGGCTTCCCGCCAAGTAGGGAGCCCGATGTGGGACTCGATCCCGGGTCTCCGGGATTATGACCTGAGCCAAAGGCAGTCGCCCAACCAACTAAGCCACCCAGGTGCCCTGAGAAAGATTAAAAATTTTGTCAGAAATTTATATAGTTTTTGGTGGTAGAAATAGGACTTGAGTCTATCTCCAACAGCAAACCTGTGTTCTTGCTATTTATTTCCCTAGGTGAAGTAGATTTTTTTTTTTTTTTTTGATGGAAATGGAGGCTGTAACACATATATTCCTGACCTTGTTTTCCTTCTGTTTCTGTGTTGCAACCAAAATAAGCATATCAATGGAGACTTAAGGATGGGTCTAAGACCACACTTCATACAGGAAAAAATAGTTGTTAGGTATTTTCTGGTGAGAAGCAGAGGCAAAGAGCAAAAGAGAAGTTTAGCTTTCTTTAAAGCCTTTGGCAAAGAACAGATCTCATAATACCTAAAAGGTTACCAAAGATGTTCCCGTTTACCTAATATAAAATAGCTAAAAGGCATTCTAAGCAACTTTTGTCTTCAAAGAAGCTGTGGCATGGGTTCATTTTCAAGTTTCTTTACTTGTAACTTAAAGGACACTTAAATATTTCCAGATTTTGTCAACATGTATATTTTAAAAGGGAAATTTATCTTGATTTTTTTTCTCAGTTTTGGAGAAATATATTTGGTTCTGTAAACAGCAAATGTGAAATCTCACATAAAATACATCTGGACCTATAGCTGAGATACATCAAGTCTGTTCCCACAAAAATTTCTCCTCGATTCAGCTTCTATACAAGATGGCTCTTGCAATTTTTACATATTGAAAATCTCTTGATATTTCCTACACAACATCTGCAAACCCAACTCCAAAGGAAGCAGTGTTAGAAGTTTTTGAAAATACTCTCCAAGGAAGCTTTTGAAAATGAAAATGAAATAGTTGTTTTGATATAGCTGGGAATTAGCAATGTATCAATTTATGACTTTTAGTCATTCAAGAGCCCCCTAGGATGCACAGTGACACACTGGTAGACACTATTACACACTCTGTGAAGGACTGTGTGCCTGGGGTAGAACCAGCTTAGAAAAGGCCAGGTGTCAGGGAACTGTGTCCAGAGATACAGGCACATAGCTAGAAGGGAATTTCGACTGAGTCTAAGAGCAGATTTCTTACTTTTCAGATATGAAATGGAAGCCTGAAAGGATTGAGTTTATTTGACCTTGGGTCACACGATGAGCTAGTGGTCCCATGTTACTTTACTCCCTTTTGTTGATGACTATCCAGCATCCTTGAAAACTGAAGAGAAAAACTGGTTCCCCTTCACCAGTTGAGAAGCAGAAAAAAGTCTTTACAGATAAATAATTTTAGCACTGAATGAAAATAAATTATTTTCGTACCCATATGCACATTTTCTTTTAGACCAAAAAAGCCATGAGCCAAGGACAAAAGAAATGTCTGAGAAAGAAAGTACTTCAATAACAATACTATTATGACAGACAATATAGAGGAAAGTGTTGGACTTGAGTGCAACAAAAGTAAAAAAATAAGCTGTGCTTTTCTATCATTGTCTTAATCAGTCTTTCAGTATTAGAAACATAGTACCTCTGTTCTTCAGAATTTGTTATTACAAATCACATAAAAAGCAGACTGTGTTAGGGGCGCCCGGGTGGCTCAGTTGGTTAAGTGTCTGACACTCGGTTTTCACTCAGGTCATGAGCTCAGGATCATGAGATCAAGCCTGGAATCAGGCTCCCTGCTCACCTGCAGTCTGCTCACTCTCCCTCTGCTCCTCCCCTCTGGGCTCCCCTCTCTCTCCCTAATAAAAAAAAAAAAATCTTAAAAACAACAAAAAACAGAGTATAAAAACAATCTTAAGAAAACAACAACAACAACGAAAAGAGTAATTTAGTTACTTGAAGAGCACAGAATCATGTTCTGGCAAAATGAGACTAAGGGAAAACTGAGAAGAGAAAACAAAGACAGGTTGTAGGTAGAGATATGCTTTTACTTTTATCCATTGTTGAATACACCCATTTATAGTTCTTGTTTCATTAAAGGAAAGGCATAATTCAACATAATTATAAATAACCCCCCTATTTTTTTATTGTTAATTTTTTTTTCCAGTGTTCCAAGATTCATTCCCCATTTCCCACACCCAGTGCTCCACGCAATAGGTGCCCCCAATGATAATAGCAAGATTATTAGATTGGCTTTTTTAAAAATTCCTTCCAAGCACAAAGTTTATAAAAAGCCTCAGTACAAATTTCAAAAACAGTTAGTATAAGGTTGAGACAACCATTGGCTTATATTTGCTTTTATCTGTTAATCATATTTGCATATGTTAGATATATGCATTTTTTTATTTACCCATTCCACATTTATATAGAATATAAGACATATTAATTTCTTTGCTTGATACTAGAAAAACAAAAAACAGAATGATCATGAAAACTTGGGTTCTAATAGTAAAAGCAGAGAGGTTACCTAGCATTGATAATAAAGTGCGAGTATTATTACATAATCTGTTATGTAATGCAACAGGGAAAACTATGGGAGGGAGCACACGGAGCGTCATCCAAATTGGATTTGTATGTGGGAAGTCCAAATTAACCAGCTTCTCATTAGTATACTAAGAACCACTTTTCCATATCTTTTCTGAATAGAAGTTTAGCAATGGTTTTCAGAAGCTGGGTCTTTCTTCTAAGCTTTTCACTTGTCACTGGCATTGTTTTTAGTTACTTATAATATTTCTAAGATTTACTGGGAATACTGCTTAGATATAAGAATTAAAATAGTCAAATCTATCAAAGTGCACACAGTGAAGAGAATTGGCAGTCATCATTTAAGGTATAGAATGAAGCTAGACTTAATACTTTACTATCTCGATCTAAGGTACGTTCAAACCAACAAATGATGCAAGCTTTATGCTGAACAGGGAGCCCGATGTGGGGCTGGGATCCCAGGACTCCGGGATCATGATGTGAGACGAAGGCAGACACTTAATGACTGAGCCACCCTGGCACTCTGGTTTGTTATTTTCAGGTGCTAAATTCCTTAGGTGTGATAATCATTAGCCTTCTATTATTTGGGTATTTATTTTCAAGATACTCTTCTAGCTACTTAGGAGACTTGCAGCATTAGATAAAAGTGGCAAAAGTCAAACTTTTATCAGAAAAGTAAATAAATATATGAGAGACAAATAGATCAATCTTTGTTGTGTTTAAATGTTAATATTCAGGAAAGGGAACAGGACTGTGAATCTGTTCATCTCTCTTTTAAAAACCATTTTTCTCTATAATATTTTCTTACTATACAAGTAAATGAATTCGAGTCTGAAATACAAAGGCAAAAACAAATTTTTTTGTGGGACACCTGGGTGATGCTGTCAGTTAAGCCACTGACCCTTGGTTTTGGATCTACCTCTAGGGACAACGTAGACGCTTCCTTCAGGACCATGTCGGTTTCACCGCTGCAGGAGAATCTGCAGTTCAAATTTTTAACTTAGTTCAATTTCTGACTCTGCATATTTATATTACTCATGTACTTCTTTTCTTAAGGAAAAAAAATGACTTCCTGAAGAGATGAATTTTATTGCTTAACAATAAATGAGCTGGTTAAGACTAAAGTAACTAATTTCTAGAATGTCAAAGCACTTGAGCCCCCAACAGCTGCAAAGGCAGTTGCAGAAGTCAGCACTCAATCAGTGGAAACCTAAAGCAGCTGAAGCAGCTTTTTTCAAACACTTAACTGCTTGCTTCTTTCATATAACTCATTCATTCAACTGCATTAGGATACTTTCAGAACTGCAACATTGCCATTCTGCATATATCTGTAAACAGTTTCTTCTGGAGAGAAGAAATTAAATTTCAGCTTCTAATAACATAAAACCAGCACCCCCTGATACCTTGCTGTATACAAAATATATGCTCTCATTTTCTTCTTCAAGACCTGGACTGTGTGGTGACAGACACGTAAGAGGATGTTACAGTAGCTTTTCTCTACCTTTTCTGCACAGTTGGATCCTTGAATGGAAGTGGGTTTATAATTTGGGCTCCTACTATAGCGGCTCCATACTCACTGCTCTGACATAACTTCCTGGCAAAGATGACTGTGTAATTAAAATCTGTATTGGCTTTCTATTGCTGCCTATGTGCCTCCCCTCCCCACCCCCATGCCAATTCATATACTGAAGCCCTGAACCCTAATAAGATGATGGGGACTTTGGGAGGTAATGAGGTTTAGATGAGAACATGAGGGTGGGGGCCCCCATGATGGGTTTATTGCCTTTTTTGGGGTAAAGATTTTATTTATTTGAGCGAGAGAGAGAGAGAGCCTAAGCAGGGGGAAGAGGGAGAAGAAGGCTCCTGTCTGAGCAGAAAGCCTGATGCAGGACTTGATCCCAGGATCCCGAGATCATGACCTGAACTGAAGGCAGACACTTAGCTGACTGAGCCACCCAGTCACCCAGGATTACTGCTCTTATAAGAGAAAGTCAGAGCTTGCTTCTCCTCCATGGAGGAACACAGTAAAAATGTGCTCACCTGCAAGCCAAAAGAGAGCTCTCTTTAAGATCTAAATCTGCTGCTGCCTTGATGGTGGGCTTCCCAGCCTCTAGAACTGAGAGAGATAAATGTCTGTTGTTTAAGACACCTAGTCCAAAAAGCGAAAGTGAACTTCTGGGACTTTATCAAAATAAAAAGCTTCTGTAGAGCAAAGGAAACAATCAACAAAACAAAGAGGCAACCCACAGAATGGGAGAAGATATTTGCAAATGACACTACAGACAAAGGGCTGGTATCCAAGATCTATAAAGAACTACTCAAACTCAACACCCAAAAAGAAGATGAACACATCAAAAAATGGGCAAGAGACATGAAGAGGCACT
>PITA01010621.1:0-70872 GCA_004023965.1 Spilogale gracilis
CAAGAAGAGAAAGTCAAGTATCGCATGGTCTCACTTACTTGCGGTGCATGAGGGGCAAACTGGAGGACAGTGGCAGAAGGAAAGCAAATGGGAACTAGGGTAATCTAGGGAGGGAAACGAAACAACAGACTTTGAACACAGAAACAAACTGAGGGACTTGGAGGGAGGGGGGTGGAGGGATGGGAGAGCCTGGTGGTGGTTACTGGGGACACCTAAAGCGGGGAGCACTGGGTGTGGGGAATGGGGAATGAATCTTGAAACACTGGAAAAAAAAAATTTAGTAACAATAAAAAAAAAAAATGTTTATCTGACTTTCTATTATTAGGCAGTGACATTTTGATTTTTCACAATCAGAACAATATTATCATGAATGAGAGGCTAAAAAATTGTTTATCATGATAAGGCTACAAAAGAAGTTTATATACTGCCGTATACCATTGTAATTATACAAATTGCTAATATCTTCCTAACATTTTCTTTGTTCTTTATTGAGACTTGCATTTTTAATGCATTTTTGCATTTTTATTTGTTTATACATGTATATATTTTCTTTCTTTTGTATGCTCTGCCATTCCTGTTATGCCTATAAGAAACTTCTCCACACTTACTGTGTTCCTCAATATGTCAGCCATTTCATGAGGTTAAACAACAGTGTCCTCTCAGGATTTAACATTTAGATTTTATACATTTTTTTTTTTAAATTGTAGAAAGCATTTGTTGCTTGAATCACTCGTATTTTTCTGAGTTGTAAGGCTTGTGTGTCTGGGAGACATGGTCTCAGTATCATGGACTTTCCTTAAAATTAACATCTAATTTTATTTACTAGAGAAAAGATTATGGATCATATTTTTTGAAACAAGTAGTGGGCTCTGTATTTTGAGCACCAGACATCCTGAGACTAAATAAAGATAAATAAAAGATTTTTAGAAAGAAGCAGAGAGGAATATTGTAACAACTTATTTGCTATTAATGAATGCACAGTGCTCTGCAAAATAATCATGTTAACCAGTACACTGGTCTTCCTGCATCATCAACATCTCCTTAATAGTCTGTCAAGCAAGGCTGAGTCAAAGATAACATTAAAGAAATTAGAATCAGCTGCTGGAGCTGAAATGTTTACATCCTATAAAATTTTTCCAAAGTAATGGTAAAAACAAGACTCAATTCCTTTGACCATGCAACTGGATGAAAGGAGTTTTTGGCTGTACACAAATTTTATTCTCTTGAACAAATACCCGAGCAGAAGATCATAATGTCTCCACAGCTAGTTCCTTGCGGGTCCACATTTGTGCCTTTTCCACGACTTCAGCCATCAATATCGGATTCAAGAAAAAGGTATCGGATCCAAGAAGAGGGTAGGCTATAGTATCAAGGGGTTGAAATAGTGAAAATAATGAATGCTTTTATTGACATAAAAGTATCATTACTTGCTCTTTACTTGTTTGTTCATCTAAAATAGAGTATTTTTAATAACTCATAGTTTCAATGAACTTATATTGCATCTTTTAAATATATTTACTTTAGTGATCAGAGATAAACATTTCCAAGAATTCTCTTTAGCATTAGTAATATTTAATTCAGCAATTTTTGAGATCCTGTAGAATAATTGAATATAAGCCTTTGAATAATATGAATATATATAATTCAGTATATGCTCTCTTTAAATAATTATCAAAATGCTTTAATTCAATGTAATATTATTTCTCCAACATTATTACTTAAATGTAAGTTATTTTGAATGTATTATATTCAACATTTGTTCTAAAAAAGCCATTCAGTCACATTATTTAAGATACATGTTTAAGACGAAGATATTTTTGTATAGCATAATGGTAAACATTGAAAGGTATGAGGTAATCTAATGCACAGGTATATCATGCCTGACGTTTTCCGTTTTTGACTAACTACAATAGCTTTCTGTCAAAATGCCTACTTCCACTTCTGCTCCTTTTATCGGTGCATTTAAGACGGGGCTGACAGCCTTGCAGATGGGGCTGTTACACATACATTGATGTCACCAGTCAAGGGAATAATTCTACCTAATGAGCAAGGGAAGTGCTAGACAATTTTTATTACTGACAAGCAGTCATGAGCTAGCAAGAAGGAAACTCCCACAGATGATAAATCTCTACTCCATTACTGATTTTATTTTTTATGATCAACACGTAAAACTAAAATGCTTTTTCCTTAAATGGACTATAGTAAAGTAAGTGTTTGGGTAATAACCCATAATGAGTAAAGATTTATTGCATTTCCTATTGGCCCTTTAGTCAGTTACACTTTCTTTGGCTTGAATATCATTAGAAAATTAGAAGTCAATGTTTACCATTTCTGTTTGATCCTTGATTGAACAGAAAGATGATTACTCTGAGAGATGTGAGGAAAGGCTCACGTTTAATTTGTTTTTGCAATTATAATGACAGAATTTTCTGTTGTGCTCAGAGGAAAACAAAGGGTAATAAAATTAATGGTATCTACAGACCATTTTGTAGCCTTTGTAAATACTTGGGGCTACCCAGGATTGTAATATTGGGTGTAAAATCTGTGTTCAGAGTAATTCCACATCTTATTCTCACTCTCCAGAAAATACTATTTTATGCAAAACCCAAAGGATTTGTCCCTCTGTGGATTTACAGTGATCACAGCATTGATGTACTAAACTTGTTTGAAAATGAGACAGGTTATTCTGACATAAAAAGCATAAGCTTTTAGTTTTTTATCTGGAAATGGTCATTCTCCCATATAATTGATTTTGGGGATCATTAGAGTAGTGACATGATGGCTCTCATTCCATTATTGATTATTATCCTATGGTTTTCTTTTCAAAAATGCTTATTACAGGTGGTTAATCAAAATCCACTTGAGGCTAAGAAAGTTGGTAAGTTAAAAGTAAGGGAGAAATAGCAGGAGAAATCTGATACATTATTAAGATCCATGATCTAAGAACCAGGCTTATGCTTAGGTTTTGCTCTGTCACTGAGTGTGGAAGGGGTGTACTTCAGCTCAAATTGTTTATCTGCATTGAGTTTCAGTTCCTTAGTTACAAATAAAATTTATCTCTAAAGAGTTTCTTGTGTAGAAAGAGGTATGACCCTTTATGTTGAGTGTGTTTACAAGATAAATCGGAGAGGAATTTATAAGGAATCAGAGAGTAAGTCTTCAAAATGCATTTTATTTTCATTGTAATATTGTACTTTATTAAATAACAACTTTCTGACTTACTAGAAGTATAATCTCAGACAACATATTGAACTTTCTGAGCCTCACTAATCTCATCTGTATAATGAGGATAATAATTCTCAGCTCAAATAATTTTTGTAATATTACATTTTTAAAAATACATGCCTAGCATATAACAGGCATATATTAAAGTGGTATGATTGATGAATACAATACAAGTTCATTTTGGAAATGAAAATTTTCATTGGTGTTGAAAAAATATTTTTTGGCCACGTTCATGTTAGTCATTGGGGATTGTTTTCTCTTTTTATTTCATTTTTAAATTGTGTTTGTCAATTTCCTACTAAATGACTTGCTCATAATAAGGCTAGAACGATTGAACCAAATGACTCTTGAAGATGCATAGGTGGGGAAAAGAGATTCCTTGAATAGTTTCTTGACCCCCAAATTGGACATTTTCATGCTAAATGCTGAACTAAGCAAGTTAAGAAACAGTTTTAACATCTGGAGATTACAGTGAGAAATTAACTCATTTTTATGCTTTATATAGTTCCTGATATGAATTATGTACCAGCAACTTTACTTCACATTAAATTATTTAACTTACTGGAACTATTCAAGTTGTAACTTTTTATTTTTTATTTAAATTAAAGTTTGAGTAATTAAGCATATATCTGTCATATGCTGGAAATATATGCTACTCTCAAAGAGCACATGCTGATTTACAAGTGGAATAATGGTTTCCTATTAATACTCTTCCCCATAAACGAAATTCAAGCAGCTTTTAAAGTACTTGAGATTGTGAAGATAATGGCCTCATATCCAGGAAATTTGTTAGATTATTAATATCATTGATTTAATGTCACCCTGTTTTGCTAGTAGAGTGTCATTATTTACATATGAATAGCTATGAACACATTTCAGGTAATTTTACCCAACTTCATGGTGATGCATTTCTATGTGTGCACTTAAAGCCTTTGTGGTAATAAACAACTCTCATAATGCCATGATGTCCACTTTTCTCCATTAAAATGAATAAGAGATAATTTGCCATTTCAAAAGATCTTTTGTTTCTTCAACAAGAATTTTTGAGGGATATACTATAGAATCGGGGATACTCAAAGTGCAAGACAGTTAGTGCCTTTGTGTTGGTTACAGTTGAAGAATGGTCACGAATACGCTAAATCATTCAAGTTGAATTACAAGACCAAGGGTCAGAGCAGTATTACTTCATATAGTATCTTTATTTATGTAATATATATGCATATATATGTGTGAGTGTTTGATTCGTTCATATTTATATAAATTTGCACACACACATAGAGCCAGTGCTGGTTGTTTGCACTACTTAGGGCTGTCATGCTGCTGAAAACACTGTATTAGTGAATAATGGAACTGTTGTTCCTAAGTGAATACATGATTGGGTTCCTGTAGCCTCTCAGTTGATCGACACATAACTTTGTTTTATGTGTGTTTCTGTTTAGAGAACCTAATATAGATGCATTCCAAATAATTATATATATGCAGTATTTTTTAATAATAAAGCAATAACAGAGAAAGGTTTCATATTTTCTTGATCCTGAGTAACATAATAAATTTCTTTGGCTTTTAGCCTTAGGACAGTGTTGTCCATTACACTTTTTTTTTTAGTAGCCATCATCTTATGAATCCAATAATTTAGCCAGTTTTCCATCTTTTTCACATTTTTATGATGCACTGTGGATGTTAATTTAACATTTCCCAGAGCAGGCTCACGTGCAGATTGATGGATTTCCTCTTCCTTTTTCTGTATGAGCATTGAACTCATGACTGATAATGCTATAACTCATTTCTGAAGAAAGCTTATCTACAAACATTATTTTCTCTGTAAGGTGCATCAGACTCTCCTTGCATTTGGGAACACTAGATAGCACCTTAGCATTACTGCTTGAGGGTTATTTTAAACACTGAAATCACCAACAAAAAAAGCACAAAAAAAATGCAAACAACAAGACACTAAAGAAACCATTGAAAATACACTTGCTTAAAGGACAGGAGCTGAAACAAGAAGGCAGTGTCACCTTGTTCGACCTTAGCTGGGGACTTGTCCTACAGAAGACTCAAAATTTGCTGCTTTACAAAAATCCGCAAATGACCATGGAAATGCCATGAGGATTGATTTAGTCATTTTCTATCTGTCTACTCACTCTTCTCCAACAATCAAAACCACTGAATCACTGATCTTTTTCTGATATTTGCTTTCCTGTTAAATGATACTTCCACCGAATCAGATGCTTGAGCCCGAAATCCGGTAGTCAGACAGGACTTCTTGTTCTTCACAGGGACCAAATTATCAAATTGATTTCTTTCAATTCCTAAGTGTTTCTTTGTTCATTTTTTTAAAGAAAGATTTTATTTATTTATTTAACAGAGAGAAACACAGCTAGAGAGGGAACACAAGCAGGCGGAGTGAGAGAGGGAGAAGCAGGCTTCCTGCTGAGCAGGGAGCCTGATGCAGGGTTCGATCCCAGGACTCCGGGATCATGATCTGAGCTGAAGGCAGACGCTTAATGACTTAGCCACCCAGACGCCCCTCTTTGTTCATTTCTAACATCATTTTTTTTTTCTTCTGAATGAGTGGGGTTTTCTTACATTTGATCTTGACCTTTTTTGTGCAATCTCTAAGCTGATATAAACTATTTGAAAATCCAGACACAGAAATAATTCTCTATTTAAATGGCTTTCCATTACCTTTAGTTTCAGTTCCAAGTTCAAGTGGAAGTCACTTACAAAACCATGCTACTTTTTCTTGATCACCTTTTTGTACGTTTTGCATTCCAACCATCAATATAAAACTGAAGATCCTATGACAAAACACATGTTTATAAAAGGTGAAACATGACATTTGATTTAAGTTATTTTTTTCTAAGCTAGGAGACAGTTAACTTAACACAATTAGATACAATTTGCTTGTCCACCCTACTTATAGCTGGAGACATATGTAAAATGAAATTTTGTTAATAAGAACTGCCTCAACAGATTGATACTCAAAATAGGATGCCAATATACAAATATCCTAATGCAATTTTAATGTCATTTTTCAGTATTACTTATGATAAAGCTATTTAAGATACAGGAACATGAAGATCTTGCTTAACCCTGAAAATAATATATATGATTTTGATATGAACTTTATTATTTTACATGATGTCATATATGCATCACATATTTTATATCATATCCTACATCTTATTGCCTTTTTAGTGGATATCAGTTATTTTATATTGCTGGTATCCATTTGCTTCTTTCTCACTGGAAAAAAGTACCTGTTCGTCATTCTCAGTATGTGGGCTTCAATGTCCTCCTCTACCCGATGTATAATACAAGCCCTGAATTTGAGATTGTAGAATACGACCTAGGCTAAGCCAGAGAACTTCATCCCCTGACTTCAGTGTTTAATTTGGAGATGGGTGTATGGCACCGTCAGATCTGTTGAGACCCAGGGGAAGCTTTCCTTGAAAGTCTGGTAAAAATTTGCTTCTTTTTCTTCCAGGACTTAACATGAACCAGTGAGTAGATTCTTTTTCTCAATTGCAAACCGAAGAATCCTAAGTGATAAAACAAATAATACAGTCAGTTCAGGCATCTGCAATTTTAAGAGTCAAAGTGTAAATATTTAAGATTTAATAACTTCAGGGCTCCTCAAATCTCACTGGTTCCTCATGTATTATGACATTGTTTTGTTATAGGTACATCAGAAACTGTTGGCACGTTTAATAAGAATACTTTCTGTGTATATATGTTCTTTAAGCTTTTATATGTAATACACTTATAACTCAGTTTTGGACAATTAAATTCCATTTTTAACTTAAATTAGTTTCTAATTTTTGTTAACATGAATTGACATGAAGTAAATTTACAAACGGGAATAAGAAAAAAAAGTAGAGTTTTCAAATATGCATGAAGAAAGTGAAAGCTGGTTTGATATGGAATTTCAGCTATAGATTCTGCAAAAACATATTGGTTAAATATAATTTATAGAGATGTTTATATTCTGTGGGATATGTTGGATAAAACTACAAGTATTGTTGGCATTTCTTTTTTTCTCTTTAAATGAGGGACAATGTGCTTCTATCATTATGGAAAAAATTCCGTTATAATCAATTCTCAATTATTTTCACAAGGTATATTTATCATCAGATTTGATTTCACATCCATGTCTTTCTATTTATAAGGAACACCTTTCTTGTTAGTGGTAAATTAATGGTTCTTAATTTTTATGAAAGCATGAAGGAAATATGCATATTTTCAGAAGTACTAGAGTTTCAGGCAAATTTGCAAACTCTTAGTATTCTTGAGTTTATTAGCTATTTTATAATGTGGAATGACTGTCTTTTAACAGAAACCTAACAGCTTTACATTTAGAAGGCCTCTTTTTAAAAATTTTTTTGTTTTTATTTTTTTACATTTTTAGTGTTCCAAGATTCATTGTTTATACCTCACACCCAGTGCTCCATGCAATATGTGCCCTCAATACCCACCACCAGGCTCGCCCATCCCCTCACCCTCTCCCCTCCAAGACCCTCTGTTTGTTTCTGAGTCCAAAGTCTCTTATGTTTCCTCTCCCTCCCCAATTTACCCCACTTCCTATTTCCTTTCCTTCTCCTACTGACCTCCATATTACTCCTTGTGCTCCACAAGTAAGTGAAACCATATGATACTTGACTTTCTCTGCTTGGCTTATTTCACTCAGCATAATCTCTTCCAATCCTGTCCATGTTGCTCCAAAAGTTGGGTATTCTTTCTTTCTGATAGAGGCGTAATATTCCATTGCATATATGTACCATATCTTCTTTATCCATTCATCTGTTGACGGCCCCTTGGCTCTTTCCACTGTTTGGCGATTGTGGCCATTGCTGCAATGAACATTGGAGTACAAATGGCCCTTCTTTTCATTACATCTGTATCTTTGGGGTAAATACCAGTAGTGCATTTGCAGGGTCGTATGATAGCTCTATTTGTAATTTTTTAAGGAATCTGCACACTGTTTTCCTAAGCGGCTGCACCAACTTGCATTCCCACCAATAGTGTAAGAGGGTTCCCCTTTCTCCACAGCCTCTCCAACACTTGTTTCCTGTCTTGTTAATTTTGGCCATTCTGACTGGTGTAAGGTGGTATCTTAGAGTGGTTTTGATTTGAATTTCCCTGATAGCTAGTGATGATGAACATTTTTTCATGTGTCTATTAGCCATTTGTATGTCTTCTGTGGAGAAGTGCCTCTTCGTGTCTCCTGCCCATTTTTTGATGTGATCATCTTCTTTTTGGGTGTTGAGTTTGAGGAGTTCTTTATAGATCTTGGATATCAGCCCTTTGTCTCTAGTGCCATTTGCAAATATCCTCTCCCATTCTGTGGGTTGCCTCTTTGTTTTGTTGACTGTTTCCTTTGCTGTGCAGAAGGTTTTTATTTTGATGAAGTCCCAAAGTTCATTTTCACTTTTGTCTCCTTTGCCTTTGGAGACGTGTCTTGAAAGAAGTTGCTATGGCTGATGTCAAACTAGAAGGCCTCTTACAGGGGTTAGAAGGTGAGGTGACAGCCTTCAGAATTCTGCTGACAGGACTGAGGATCATTTGAAAGGATCATCCTGTAGTTATTCCTACAGCTGTGGATGCTAGTAAAATTATCTTCATCACAAGAGTGCTATAAAGGCTTTACAAGATACTCTTTATAGTTTCTTTCCATGAATATGGGCAATGATGGTAGGCCAGGACCTGGAATTTTCCCTCACGTTCTTGTAGTCTTTTAAAGCATATTTTTTGGGACTCCCAGGTGGCTCAGTCAGTTAAGCGTCTTTCTTCCGCTCAGGTCATTATCCTCGGGTCCTGGGATCCAGCCCCACATTGACCTCCTTGCTCATGGGGGAGCCTGCTTCTCCCACTCCCTTTGCCTGCTGGTTTCCTTGCTTGTTCTCTCTCTCTCTCTCTCTCTCTCTCTCTCTCTCTCTCAAATAAATAAATAAATAAAATCTTAAAAACAACAGCAACAACAAATTCCATATTTTTCAATTTTCCTAAACCAGAGACATGGGTTACAACAAGAGGCTGAATATCTAGAGTAGACTAAGTTATATACTGTGGCTTTATATCATTTGTCCTTTGAGATGAGTTATATTCATTTTTGTTTCCCTCTTATAAATGGGTGACTGAAATTCAGGACTTATTTGGTCTAGGAGTTATCTTACATGTTTCACTTCAGGGGCAAATAGTTTCATGTTTCTAAAAGACATGTTTTAGCAGAATTTCCAAAGTGATAGTTTTAAAAGTTAATGATAATATTAAAATGTAAAAAAAATCCAACAGAATTAAATAAATTGAGATCAATCAATAATAAATAATAATAAAATTATTTTACACTATAATATAGCTATTGAGAAGCAATTGACTAGTTACTTAAATATGTAAACACATATTATACAGATACTTATTTAAATGTTTAAGTAAATATTTAAGTAAATGTTCACAGTATACATTTTTAGCCTTGTTTTACCAATAATTTATTTGAAGTATTAGTTATTCTAAAAGTATCATAAAGAAAAAAGTATACTTTTTCAATAGTGCTTTTCTCCACACAGAAGAAAATAATGATCTATTATTGCCTCCTTTGGTGTCCTGTGAAGGGGAAGGCTGAAAGAGATTGCTAGGTGGGAGTTCCAAATAAACACTACATCAGAACGTATGAAGAAGGGATGATGGAAAATTCGAAAATCTTTGGAAGAGATTTAAAATTGACAATATGGTGACAGATAAAATGTAAATAAGATCAAAAAGCCAACTTTTATATAGCAAAATTCATTCAACACTCAGCAAATATATTGTGTACCTAATATGTGTACATGACATTGTGTTAGGTTCTGAAAACACAGTCAAACTGAACAAAACAGATACAGTTCCTGTCTTCACAATTTTAGAGCCAAACAAAGCTATTATTAGCAGCTTTGGAGGGACAGATAGCAAGAAACATGCCCTCAAATCAACTCTTGATGAGGCTTCTAGTTCGATGTTGTTAGTAATGCATTCCATCTGGCTCTTGGTAGCTTCCTAATTCAGTCTATTTTTGGTCATTATTCCTGCAAAGCACTAACATAAGCCATTTCTACTTCCTCAAGGAGGGTATACACTTTCAAAACGTGAATGTACCAAAGTTGTAATGATTTATTCTTAAAAGTTATCTTTTTCCTTCCTTTTACATATCTGTGTTCTGTATGCTATGGCATAAAACCACTTATTTAATCTCTCAGGTCCATATGAATGATGGAGACCCTGAAAAGGCAAACCTCATACGTTGTAATAAGTCTATGGTAAAAGGAATAGACTGCACTAAGCAAAAATACACGTGTGTCACTTAACAAAGACTTGGATGAGGAACAAAGTTCAGGTGACCTCTAAAGCGAGACCTGAAGGAAGCAGGGCAAGGCCTAGAGAGAAAGGCAAATGAAAGCTTAGTTAATTTAAGAGTTGTTCATTTTTCTTAAGGTCCAGTTAAATATTTTTATTGAAATGTAGTTCTGTGAATTGTGTAAGACTGATGAATCACAGATCTGTACCCCTGAAACAAATAATACATCATATGTTAATAAAATTTAAAAAAAATTTAAAAGGAAAGAAAAAGAGAAGTCATGACTCACAGATTTAAAAACCCAATAACTTGTATGATAATTAAGTCTGGTCAAGGAAATAATGTAGAATTATGGTATGCCAGAGTATTCATATCATCCGTAACAAATCAGAAGCATGCATTTTCAAGTCAACAAATATGTTCTTCTTTTTGGAGCAGGGTTATTCGAGAGTTTCTGTTTCTCGGCATAGATGCCAAATGGCAGTAGCCATAGATTGCCAGCCCCGGCATGCTGATAGTTGTCAATTTTTGGATGCTGACAGGGTGTTAGAAGCAACTACTCCTGAGTAATTTTTAATTCCATGTATATTAGTGAACATCCATTATATTCCATTATATTGTAGGCAGTGGACAATTATAAGCAAAAACTAGTTATCACTCTGGAGGACGTTGAGGTTTAATGTAGCTTTAAGAAACCATTCAAGGACAAACTTTATTCTCCTTTAAACCAATTCTGAATTTTGAAAGAACCCTGTATGCCATAATTGGAATTAATTGGGGAAGGGAGAGGTTAGGCATTGGGAAAATTAGCAGGTAGATCAGAATACCTTCTTCCCAGACACAGGGTGATGGAAAGAAGAAAGTGGGTGGTTATTTCATTTATAATACTTCCCTCTGTGTCACTATACATCACTCACACTAGGGATCCAATCTGGCAGTTTTTGCAGTCATATCTAATTAAAGGTCATGCCGTAGAATAGAAGACATTGCACATCAAATGCTTTCAGTGGTGTGAAATATTTTGTAGCTATTTTTGTAGATTGAGACATGAATGGAGCTTCCATTTGGGTTCAATATTTCTATTTATCACTGAAAGTTTTGCTTTGCTTTGTTTTTCCATGACTTGTCTTAAAAAATAGATTTGAACTTGAAAGCAAGTTTAAAACATCGGCAGGTCCATTCATGTAAGCTAGGGTTGACTGAACATGTTCGTTACAAGCGTTTTTTTTTTTTTTTTTTTCTTTTCTTTCTTAGGCTAAAAGATTTTGTTACTATTCAAAGAACTCTAGAGAACAATACTAATATGTGCTCAAGTGAAAAGAGAATCTATATATTGCTATATCACTTTTGCCTTGACGACCAGAAGGATGGATTTGACGTCAGCTCAGATTGGGAGATTTTATGGAGGGAAGTTAGGAAGCTTGGTTTGGTCATGCCAAGTTGGAGATGTCCACTAGAGAGACCAGTAGAAAGGTTGAGTAGGCAGTTGAATGTATGAGTTTGGGAGAGGTGCTAGGCTGGATATATAAATTTGATAATCTTGGGCATAAAGGTGAATTGCAGTTTGTGTGTAGTTATAAGAGAGGATGATTTTTAAGAATAGAAGAGAATGAACCGGCCAAAGAGATTCAACAGGTAGGAAGAAAATCAAAGGAATGGTGCATTGGAAGGCAAATAAAGAAAGTGATTCAAGGCTGAGGAAGTGATCAGTCACACTGAATGGTGATAGGGTACGTGAGATGATGACTGATACCTGATTTCTGTGTTGTGCCACATGGACATCACTGGTGACCTTGATAATTGTAGATTTGGTGACGAGGTGGAATAGGTCCAAGAAAGAACAAGAAGTGAGGAATTGGAATTAGTGATTTTAGGCTTATTGTTAATAAGTGTTGTGGGCTGAATTGTGTCCTGCAAATTTCATGTCAAAGCCCATCTAGCTGGGTCCCTCAGAATGTGGCTGTATTTTGAGTAAAGGCCTTTAAAAGAGTAATTAAGTTAAAATGAAGCCATTAAAGTGGGCCCTTATCCAATTTGACTGGTGTCTTTGTAAGAGAGGAGACTTGAACACACCTGGGATACTTGTGAGGACACAGCCAGAAGGTATCATCTGCCACCCAAGGAGAAAGGCCTCAGGAGAAGTTAACCCTGCTGGTACCTTGGTATTGGATTTCCAGACTCCAGAACTATGAAAAAATAAATTCCTGTTGTTTTAAATGACTCAATCTGTGATATTTTGTTATGGCAACTCTAGGAAATTAATACAGCAAGTCTCAGTGTCTCTTTCTTCCTTTCAGTAACAATTAGAACCATGGCTAAGATGGCCAAGTGCATTCACCATCTTCTTCTGTAAGGGATTTTTTCCTTAGTTCATGCACTCATGATGTTCTCTTTCAGGAATTTTTTTTTTTTTTAAATGGGGATTTCTATGGACCTCTTTGTAGGAAATTTCTTCAACAGGTTTCCTTTCTGTCAAAATACAAACTCTTTTACAATCAAAGTACCAGGGTGAGCTTTAATGTTAGCTTACTTTGCTAGATTCTTATTTTCTTGGCTTTTCTGGCTCCTAGGATTTCCCTTACATTCTTACTAGTTAAGCCATACACATTAAAAAGTGGTGTGGTGTGGGGTGGGGTGGTGGTGGTGGTAGTGTGTGTGTGTATGTGTGTGTGTATCTGTATGTCTGTCTGTGTGTGTATTTCATTTGGGGAGGGTGTATAAGACATCTCTTCTACCACATTGTCAGAAGCAAAACCCTTGATTACTTTGAAATATTTCTTGTGTAAAGCAATTTGATGTTATCCATATGTTGCTGATTTAATCATAATCAATTGCTTGCTTTTTAAAAAAAATATTTTATTTATTTACTTGAGAGAGACAGTAAGTGAGAGCAAGCATGAGAGGGGAGAAGGTCAGAGGGAAAAGCAGACTCCTTGCGGAGCCGATGTGGGACTTGATCCCGGGACTCCAGGATCATGACCTTAGCTGAAGTCTCTTCTGGTTTGCTTCCCTCTCTATCTTTTTTCCTCCTTCCCTTATGTTCATCTGTTTTGTTTCTTAAATTCCACATGAGTAGAATCATGTGGTATTTGTCTTTCTCTGATTGGCTTATTTCGCTTAGCATGACACACTGTAGCTCCATCTACATCATTGCAAATGGCAAAATTTCGTTCTTTTTGATGGCTGAGTAATATCCCACTGTGTGTGTGTGTGTGTGTGTGTGTGTGTGTGTGTGTGTTTGTGTACACATACACACAATGGACTATTATATATATGGAAATGGACATATGGATCCAAAATGGATATATTATCTATCTACATCTATTATCTATCTATATCATCTATCTATCTATCTATCTATCTATCTATCTATCTATCTATCATCTATCTATCATCTATCTACCTATCATCATCTATCTCTTATTCTACATATCTTCTTTATCCATCATCAGTTGATGGTCATTTGGGCTCTTTCCATCATTTGGCTTTGTTGATAATGCTGCTATAAATATACATCCGGGTGTGTGTGCCCCTTTGAATCAGTTTTTTTGTAACCTTTGGGTAAATCATTTTCCTGCTTTTAAAAAATGTGTTTTAAAAGATGTATGCGTATCCTTAACAAGTTATTGTTTGGTTTTAAGTACTTTTGAACTTAAAATGCCTACCATTCTGCATATATTGTAGTCTTTTTAGACTTGCATTTTTATTCAGCATTCTATTACTAAGATCCATTCATATTGTTCAAACAGCCATAGTTCACTAAGTTTTACTGCAATATTTCATTGCATAAATATGCTACAATTTACCCATTTCCCTATAAGTGGATATTTGAATTACTTCTGACTTTTCTTTTCACTATTTGTGCTTTCACAAATAGTGCTTTTTTTGGCCATTCTTGTACAAGCATGTGAGTGCATGTGTGTAAATTTCTCTATGGCATTTACCTAGGAGTGGAATGGCTGAACTCCCAATGTATGAATATTTAATTTTACTAGATAATATCAAATTGTTTAGCAAAGTGATCTCACCAACTTACACTTCACCAAATTAAGAAATCCTTTGATTCATGTTCTCATCAACATTTGGCATTATTATGTGTCATTCTTGGTTTTTCCAAACTGATGTAAAATATTATGTCACTGTAGTCTTATTAGCATTTTCTTGAGTACTGATGAGGTTGAAAATGTCTTTCTAAGTTTATTAGCCATTAGAGTTCCTCTTCTATAAAATGCCACTTCATAATTTTTGGCTACGTTTGTTTTATTTTATTTTTATTTTTTATTTTTTTTAAAGATTTTTATTTATTTATTTGACAGAGAGAGAGATCACAAGTAGGTAGAGGGACATGCAGAGAGAGAGGAGGAATCAGGCTTCCTGAGAGCCTCATATGGGCCTTGATCCCAGGACCCTGCGATCATGAGCTGAGCTGAAGGCAGAAGCTTTAAACCACTGAGCCACCCAGGTGCCCCCTTTTTAAAATTTTCTTAATAATCGATCTGTAGAGAATTCTTCATATATTCTTGATTTTTAAACTTTATTGGTTTTGTACCCAAATATCTTTTCCTAATTGTGAATTTGTTTTTCATTCTCTTTAAAATTAAAATTTAAACTTTATAAATTGAGCCAAATGCATGTTCTGAACCCATCAGGGATGTTATTTATTGAAATCATGCAGTAGCATGATAATAAGTCTTGATATCAGGTAAGGAAAATATTTATTCTTATTCTTATTGTTTAGTTTGATCTTTTACCTCTATAGAACCAGTTTATCAAGTTTCACAAAATTCCCTATTTGATTTTGATTAGGATTTTATAGAATCTGGATTTTTTTATAACAAGTACCAAATTGTTGTCCAGTAATTGCACCAACTTAAATTATACTGACAATAAGAAATTCCTATTAATTTGAGGAGGAGATATTAATACATAATTTTCAAAAGTTTGAAAAATATACCCCTTATACAAATATAAAATAAAAACATGTCAAAAATTATACTCAACCCATTAATTAATGAAGGAAAGATTAATACTTTAAAACTGGCCCACAGAGTATTTAAGAAGCTAGGTATTACCAGGCATTGTTAGAATAAGATTGCTAAGTTAGTACCCCTCTTCCAAAACCCTACAGGGCCATCAACCTTAACCATCTGAGTTATGTTTTTAAGTGGGTAGCAATTCTTTACATATCTATTACATAAAACCCTTTGTATCTGCTTCGTCACAGTTGTAAAATTTCACAGAAAGTAGAAAAGTCGAAGCCAGCATTTCACTGAAAGAACATCTAGCAATGTCTATTGCTTACTTCTAAATTTTGGATAATTTTTCTGATAAAACTGACAGCAGTTTTTTTCTAGTGTAATATTTACATGTTTTGACTGTGTTATTCATTATCTGCCTTCTTGGACAGTTTGGGAAAGTTTCATGAGAGAATTTTATTTGACTATTAAAGCAGTGAGATGATAACAAGATTTTTAGATTGCTGCTATATTCTTTGACTTATACATGTATTTTAAAAATAATTTGATATTTAGCTTCCATGGTATTTAGGGAAAATGTAGAAAATGTATTTCTTACTTATTTATATTTATTAGATAATATAGATGATTTTTTTCTTTATAGTAAACAAAACGTGAAGATCCATTTATATATGTAAGGGATTTATGAAAAATAGTATATTGTTAATATAGAGGAATATACAGAAGAATTACCATTCAGTAATTAAAAATGATGATCTAAGCCTGCATTTCTATGTTTAAGTAAACATAAATAAGTTCTAGAGTAGCAGATGTAGTATGATTCCCTCTATACTATTTAAATTGAACTGTCACCGGATATTTGTTAATGAAGCAAAACTACATTTATCTAAACTCCCTAAAGTTAGTGAGTAAGCATTAGCAGTGTTTCAGAAAATAATGTTAGAAGTGAGGTATTGGGGCGCCTGGGTGGCTCAGTTGGTTAAGCAACTGCCTTCGGCTCAGGTCATGATCTCGGAGACCCGGGATCAAGTCCTACGTGGGGCTCCGTGCTCAGCAGGAAGCCTGCTTCTCCCTCTCTCACTCCCCTTGCTTGTGTTCCCTCTCTGGCTGTGTTTCTCTCTGTCAAATAAATAAAATCTTAAAAAAAAAAAAAAAGAAGTGAGGTATTTATTTGGCTTTTTGAATGAGGGCTCAAGTGGTGTAAAGGGGATCTTTCGAGGTAAGAAAGGATTTGGAATGGCTCACTTTCATGATACATCATTTGGAATTGGTGGACACAACAAAGTGTGGGATTGCAAGCCTTCATGAATAATGAGTAGAAACACAATGCAAGTCTTAATGAGTGGGCTTTGTAGGTAAGTGATGTGTTTGCTTAGGTAAACAGACTATAGCCGCGGATAAATTGAACTGTATGAATTTTCTGAAGTAAACAGTGAACTTATTTATTGCCTTATACCCTTATTTTTCTCAAGTAAATGTTTTTTGGCGGACTTAACTATATCAAATTGACATAAGTAATTCATAGTTATTGTCCCTCCAATTATAAATGTTTATTCTAGGAATTTTTTTCTTTATCACCAACACACCAGAAAAAAGTTATGAGTTGTCAGTTTTGTATGCTCATATATAAGGCATCTTCTTTAATTTTCATTAAACAGCCCTGTTAATAAAAGTAATAACTGAATTCCCCTTCTTAGTTCCTATATACTACACTATGAAATAAACAAATGAAGAAACTAAGGTGGGAAAAAAAGTCAGTTTCCAAAGAAAACCCATTGGTTTTAATGTCACAATTTTTGGAGTGAAATTCTATTTGTGACTACTTTCCCTTTTTCCAAACTTTGTCAATTTGTTCTTAAATATATTAAGCCCAATGTGGTTTACCTATTCCAAGTTACATCTGTTATTTTTACTTGAATTAAGAGTACTAAATACTAAAATATCCTAAGGAAATATATATGTCTTAGTGAGCTGTGCCCATTATTGAAATATATCTTCTCCCTACAAGTACAAAATGATAGGGGCCGCTTGGTGTGTTGATTTAAAGTCTTATGTCATTGGTGAAAATAATTATATAAAATTAAAAAGTGCTTCTTTCACTGTGCATGAGTGTCTTCATGTAATTTCTGGATTCATACTAAGAACTAGCTTCTGTTGAACATGACCTGACTGTTTGAGACCCAATGGGTTCCTCTTTGAAAACACACATTTCTTTCTCCCCAAACTGGGCTTTTATATTTAACCATGCCATTCCCAGCAATCCTGGGATGTGTGAGCTCTGTTATGTTTTCCTTCAAGGTTTTAAAATGACTGGGTGGACTATTCCAATCTGAGTTAGAGATTCATGGTTTTTTGTATCCTCTTAAGTATATAGAACAAGAAAAGAGGGTTTATAGGCTGTAGTTGTTATGAGTTTTGATTGGGAGGCTTTTAGGCTTGTGGTGGAGCTGTGCTGCCTGTAGTCATATTGTGTAAATTTATAAGCCTTTCTAAGGCTAACAGCTCTATACTTCCAGCATGTATGTGCCTGTTTGCATGCTTGTATATATGTTTATGTGTGTATGTGTACACATACATGTATGCATTTTATCTTGAGGGTTTTGCGTGTGTGTGTGTGTGTATAATGGGAAGAAGTACAGTTGAAGTGAGAGAAGAGAAATAGACATGATCTTGAGGTATCTGATCTTTTTCTTGTGGTGATAAACATATACAATACATATCAAATAGTTTACTACAGGACTAAATGGTATGTATTTGTGCTACTTTTTATTATATGCTTAAAACCAAATGAATAAATGTTCTGTTTTCAGTTCTTTTTTTCTTTCCTTTTCTCTTCTGTTCTCTTTTCTATTTTCTTTCTTTCTTTTTTTAATGACTTAAACTACACTTGCCACCTGCTCATGCAGTAGGGTGGAGGTGTGAAAAGGCAATCTTTTCACTTATCTTAACTTTCTTTATCTTTTCTTCCCATGCAAAGTTAAATTAAATGGGGTGCTTAGCTTTAATTATTTTAAATAAAATGAGGGAGTGCAGAGATTAAGCCCTGCAAATGAACACTACACATGAGCACGTGAGTTTTCTAACTGAAGAGGGGCTTGATTACAAAAGTACTCTTGGGTGGACTTGTAATGTGTTTTATCATGGAAACCACAAACTTGTGTATTTCCAGCTACCTGTAGATCTCCATTACTAAAAAATGACAGGAGCATAAATGCAATTTTTGAGAGACTGTCATCATCAGCCATAATGAAAGAGAATTGATGAGTGATTAGCAGTCCAGATTCTTTCCTCATTACCAAAACACCACTGCATGTATACATTCAAACACACTCATACACATAAACGTATGTGTGTGTGTGTGTGTGTGTGTGTGTGTGTGTGTGTGTAGGTATTGTATGTTTCTATACTAGTAGTGTTCACTTTCCAAAAATAACATTATTGCATTTGTTTGTTTACTTTAAAGTTTTATTTATGTATTTATTTATTAGAGAGAGAGCATGGGCGAGCTCGGGGAAGAGTGGAGGGGGAGGGATAGGAACAAGCAGATTCCTTGCTGAGCATAGAGCCCAAGGTGGGATGTGATCCTGGGACCTTGAGATCACGACCTGAGCCAAAACCAACAGTTGGTCATTTTAACTGACTGAGCCACCCAGGTGCCCCCAAAATAACATTGTTTGAAATTTCACTTTAAAAATAAAAGAATGCTTTGAAACTCATCAGAATTAATCTCTTCCTCCTCATAAGATGTTACTGACTAAAGAAGGTGAGAAAGTTAGGCCTGAGTAATTATCAAGAAGATTGGATGGGCAAAAAAAAGCTTGGGAAGTAAGAGGAGGGAGTTCAGAGTATTTGAAATGAACCTAGTTTGTGCCTGTAATAAAAGTTGGAGGCCGGGTAGAAACCCCTTGGAAACACTTGAGTATGAACTGGTGAAACTCATTTTTCAAGTTTAAAAATTGACTGTAGCCTTACTCATTTAGTTTTTTTCACAAGGCTCCACTTGAATGGCTGCTCTGTTAAATAATTTAGTTACCAGAAGTTAGAGGTGAATATTTGTAAATGGAGAGGAACCTGATTTAGAGTCAATAATCCAAGGGCAGGACTAAACAAACACTCGTCTTTATCTCTCTATGGGTCCAGTGTTTGCAATACTCTTTTGTAATATTTTACAAATGACCTAGAAATTTCCTAATAATGAAGAGTCAGCTGATGAGGAAACAGGAGGCAAGAGGAAGTAATAGAAAGAACAATATCCCAATTCCATCCCAGTACTAGCTATGCATTTAGGCAATTCACTAAAAGTATTAGAATTAGGGGTGCCTGGGTGGCTCAGTTGGTTAAACGACTGCTTTAGGCTCAGGTCATGATCCTGGAGACCCGGGATCGAGTCCCACATCGGGCTCCCTGCTCGGCAGGAAGCCTGCTTCTCCCTCTCTCGCTCCTCCTGCTTGTGTTCCCTCTCTGGCTGTGTTTCTCTCTGTCAAATAAATAAAATCTTTAAAAAAAATAAAATTATTAGAATTAAAGTCTGTGTTCTTATAAAATAAAGTTGATGGCTGCCTTTCCCAAGTCATAGCAACATTGAAAATATTAAATAATGTAGTGTATTTTTTCCTAAATATTTATCAAATCATGGGGCTATAGAGAAACAAATAAGTCTAAATTAATAAAGTTGAAAAAATTAAAAATTTGCAAGGAATTATCATTAATCTTAAAGTAGATCAAATTGAAATAAAAAGGAGCTTATAAGGGTTGATCTCACTAAAAACCCACGTTTTGCATCCTCAAATAGTTATAATCTAAGGAAGGAAAGAAGATGCTTTTCATCTTCCCACTGGCTATCCACTAAGAGTCCTTAAGGCTTGTACCAAAGAAAGAACTGGGGACTACCCTACCCCTTTGTTAAGGCCTTTGGTCACTTACAGTTAATGCCTAACAAGTCCCGAGTAATATGTGACATGCTAAAGATATAATCATGAACAAAACAAAATACAGTCTGGCCCTTGTGAAGCTTACTTTTTAAAGGGCTTACTTCATATGACTGTGAAATGCTGTTGTCATCATCATGGAATATTACTATATTAGTTTTGAAAGATTGCCATCACAAAGAACCAGAAATTAGGTGCTTAAAAATAAGAATTTAATTAATTAATTAATTATAGAAGTTTGAAATCAAGTTGTTGGTAGTGCTATCCTCTCTCCTAGGTCTCTAGGGGAGAATCCCCACTTGCCTTTTCAGCCTCTGGTAGCCCTCGCATTCCTGGGATTGTGGCCATAAACATTTAGTCTTTGTCTGTCTTCATATGGCCATCTTTCTTCTTTGTCAGTGTTTAAATCTTCCTCTAGTAAAGAATGCCAGTGGTATTGGATTACCAGTAGGACCCTTCCTACTCGAGTATGACCTAATCTTAGTTTAACTATGTCTGCAATGACTCGTTGCCAAATAAGGTCACATTAGGACTTCAGCATATCTTTTTAGGGGACATAGTTTGATGCATAGCAATGACTTTAGAAAAAATAAGGGTACATTTACTGTAATGTATATTTGGAAAGGTGTGATTTTCATAAATATAAGCCGCATTTTAAGTTTTGGTGGTGGGAATAGAGTGAGAGAAACCTGGCAGTAGTATACAGAGAGACTTTCTTTTTTTCCCTTATTCTTTGGAGTCAGAGCACCCAACATAGAGTTAGAAAGATGTACCAATTTAAAAGCACAAAAATGATGCTAAGGGAAAAGTTTTAGACATGGGAATTGCAATGGAGCTATGTACCTTAACTTGAAATCCAGATGTAGATTTTCCAAAGGAAAACACTCACCAACAATACATAGAGAGACTAACATGTGTCCATTGAACCTATCTGGTGAGACCAGAACATCCAGGCAGGTATTGTCTTGTTTGAGATGAGTTTAGTCATAACTCTTGTATGGACTCCATGACCAATATTGTAGACTCAAGAGGGAGGTAAGAAGGGAGAGCACCAAATATAAAGAGAGGAAGAATCTTCCTTGTACATCTACTACAAGTTCCAAAGAGAATATCTACAAAGGTTTGACATCCTACAGTGTCCAAGGCATTAGCACTTGAAAAAAGTAAAATAGTGTTTCTGAAAGAAAGTATGTGGATAGCCTAGGTCAGAATAATTTTTTTGTGTGTGGCTAAAATGGTGAGACCTATCTTAGAATTAGTAAAGAAGAATTTTAAGGGTGAAACAAGAAAATTGGCTTTTAACAAGATCTCACATGATTTTTATACTAAATTCAAATAACAAGAGCAACAGAAGGAAAAGAAAAGAAAAGAAAAAGTAATAAATTGAAGTCAATATTAAGGCAAATTGACAATGGTTACACAAACCATCTTTGTTGTAATCAAAATTGTTATAGTCTGTAGAAAAATCTGGAGAGATTTTCAATTTGTGTATTTTTTCAATTCATATTTGAAGATATCAGAATAATCTAAAGATTATAGCACATCAATGTGCTAGTTATTTATGACCATAGAAGAAAAACTCCCCAAAATATGAGAAAATGAATCCACCAGTAAATTAGCTGAATGATTCATGATTACCAAAACTAATTCAGAATTGAAAAATAATTGCAAGACAGAAAAACTATTAAAACAATTCACCAAATCAGTGTCAAAAACATCCCAAAAGATATCATCCATTTGATAGAATCAAGAAAGACTTTTGATAGCAATCAATATCCATCCACTCCTGATAGGATTTTTTGTAACATATATATGTTTATTGCAATTTCCAGGGTCAACAATATAATTATTGCTGAAGCACATTTAAATCTGGAATAGGAAATATGAAGAGGATCTTTAAAATAAGTTAAAATCATGAAAAAATTAGGAAGGATAAACACTAAACTCTACTAAGTCCATGAGTATTAGAGAACCGTATGGTGCTAAGAATGTCCTCCAAGAATATACCAACACTAACTGGCTTTGATTCTGGGAATAGTTGTTATTAAAAAAATAAAAGAAAGCGCTGCTTAATATTATGAGTAGTAAACTTAAAGGTCATTTTTCTGCACTGGAGAAAAGACATGGATCCAAAAGTGTTTTGTTCCGTTTGTATGTTAGCTTTAGCTTTAAAAACAACCTTTGTATAAACTTATGCTTTAATGTCTTACGTTCCTTGGTGATTGTATTAACTCAGAGATCACTAGATTAATTAATTACCTTTACTTCACATAATATTATAATGAGGAGGGAGTCTGGAAGTCATTTAATGAGAGAATTTATCTAATGCAAAATTGTCAGGCAAAAAGTAAAATAAAAAACAGTCACAGCATAAAAAACAGTTATCCAGTTTGGTACATTTATATATATATTGGAGAGCTCTTCACTTCACAATGATGACCATTTCAAAATTGGGTAATCTCATTCCTAATGCTCTTATTTCTCTATGATTAATCCTATACAGTAGAGCATCATATTATGAGTCATTTTATTTTAATAATGATTTCCACTTCAATATTTAAAGACAGCTATTCAGTTGCTGCTAAGTCTTCATATTTAGGTTAAACCTTTCCAGTTCTTTAAACTTGTCCTCATATGAGATGCTTTCTAGACCCCTCATTATTTTTCTTAAGGCTTTAAACGACCTAATTTTAGTTAAACCTCTGTTATATACCCAGTACTGAACTTCAGATATTATCAGAAGAATGGACTCATAGTCTTATAAATTTGATAACTCTGGAGCAAATCTGCATGGCTTTTTGCTGAATTATTTACATAATAGCTATAAGTCCTTTCAAATTTGCTTTTGTAGCCATAGCAGATTTGAAATAATTTAGCTTGACATCAATTTTATAGTTACTTTATTTAAAATGAACAGCCTTTTCAGTCAAAAAAACAAGGGAAACAGACTAAGTGATGGATTTCTAAGATACTACTTGAGTTCTGTGTCTCTATGAGTGGGCATGCACTTTTGTAGCATGTATAAGTGTGTAAGTTTATGTGTGTGTAGGCATGCATATGTAAGTGTTTTGCTAGAGGATATTGCAATTGTTAATTGAAGTATAATTGACATATGCCATTATATTAGTTTCAGCGTAAGCATAATGATTTAACATTTGTATACATTGTGAAATGATCACCGCAGTAAGTCTAGTTTCCATTATCACCATACAGACTTACAAAGAATTTCTTTTCTTGTAATGGAAACTTCTAAGATTTACTTTCCTATCAACTTTCAAATTTGCAATACAGTATTACTGACTTTAGTCATCTTGCTATACATTACATCCCCATGACTTATTGTAAAACTAGAATTCCACTTATATTTGTAATCTAAAAAGCAAAATAAATGAACAAACAAAATAAGAACAAAACTCAGAGATATGGATAACAAAATGGTGGGTACCAGAGGGGATGGGGGTTGGGAAGTACAAAATAGGTGAAGGGGATTAAGAGTTACAAAATACCAGTTACAAAATAAAGTTTCTAGTTCATACAGATCACATTGTCAAAATTTTGTGGTGTTAGGAAAAATGAAATTAAGTGTGTTGTTTGTGTAAACATTAAAGTACTTTCTTAGTTCTTTTGGAATCGTAACTTAAAATAAGTGTATTTGAGATCATTTAAGAAATTTTCAAAAAAAATGTTAAATGATTATTAACAAATCATCTGAACATAATATTTCAGTTTAACTAGTATTTTGAAAATATGCCATCACATGAGAGAAGTTTGCTGGAATTTAGCGAGAAAGCAAATGTATATATTAACATGCTACTATTTTTTACACTGTTGGTATTATTGTATTGTAGATTAAATATACAATATTCAGTTCCTTAATTGTTTTGTCTGGTTTATAACCTATCTATGTTGACTTTAACATTCTACTTGTCATTCATTACTACTCCTTTGTTAATTTGTATATATTTTAATATGATACTAAGTAAATAAAGAGGTAAAATGTCCCAATAGCGTGGTGGCACAAATAGGCTCATGGTGGAGGGAAAAGCTTTTTAAAAATAGACTTTTCAGGCCCAGCCCATTAAGATTCTGATGCAGTGCATCGGGTGATGGTGTTCAACTGGATTCTTCAAACACCCAATTGATTCTAATGACAGAGAAAAAACTTGGGAAAACACTGATTCAAAATTATTCCCAAGACACCTATTATTGCTGTTTTGAATTATCTATACCACTCATTACATCTGCTAATACAGATAATAGAATTAAATACATATGATAGTTGAACTTATTCTGTGTTTAGAATTAGAAAGTAACTGCTTCTCTCCAAAAAATTCAGTATTTTTACTCAATTTTTATTTTCTGTAGTAGGGATTTACCCAAAGTATATAATGCTTTAAATAAATTTTTAAATATATTTATCTTTAGATTATTTATATTTTTATCTTTTGCTTGCAGGGTACAAGTTGAATTCTATATGAATGAAAACACATTTAAAGAGAGACTAAAGTTATTTTTTATCAAAAACCAGAGATCGAGTAAGTCATTCATTTTATTCTCCTGTCTATATGTTTGTATATATTTACTTCAAAAAAATTCAGCCGTGAATCCTTTTGCAAAATATCTTTTATGTAGAATGAATATGATAATCTTGGCTGCCAAGCAGTAAAAGTTTAGAAAACTATAGCTATTACATGTGGTGGTGTTAGGATTTTTGAAACCTATAATTCCCCAAATCCCACATTAATAAGCACACTTGTGAGAGGACCATCTGGATTAGTCGAGACATTGAGGAACATAATGTAAATCAGGGTCCCCTTATTTTAAGAGATACTGAGAAGGCTCTGACCAAACGGAAATAATTGTCTGATTTATTGAGGAAGAGTTTAATGTTTCCTAATCATGCCTGATAATAAGAAGCATCTAGGGTTTTCTGAAATGTATAGATTATTAACATCCTTCTTTGGAGATTTTGAATCAGGAAGTTTAGCCTCAGCTCACAGTTTCACCCCACTTATTCTTCTCATTAGAAATTTGGGAAACATTTCAACTTCAAGAAGACATAAAATGGGGAATGAATCTTGGAACACTGGAAAAAAAATTTTAGTAACAATAAAAAGAAAAAAAAAACCTGTGGAAAAAAAAAAATTGGCATAGTCACTGACCTAAGACCATTTAAGGCTGATGTGTCAGTGATACTTGTCGCCTTCCTATGATACCACATATTTTTTAAAAGCCATATATAATGAGTCAATATGCAGTTTTTCATATGATTATTGCTTAAAATGTCAACAGACAAAGAAGAGGTCTATATTAGATTGATGTAGATTTTGTTCTTTTTGAATTTTGACCCGGGAATTTTCTTGGGGTGGTCTAGATTAAGTTGTGTCTCTATATGATTCAAAGAAAAGCCTGAGTTGTGGGAATTTATCCAAATACCGAGTATAGGAACTGTTTCAGTATGTAAGGCACACTGCTTAGAGATTCTTTTTTTTTTTTTTTATTGCTACTTAAATTTTTTTTTCCAGTGTTCCAAGATTCATTCCCCATTCCCCATGCTTAGAGATTCTTAATGACAAGTTAATTGCAGAGTTAAGGCTAATAATATCTAATGCCTTTCCAACCTGGTTGTTTAGAATTTCCAAGGAAGTCTCATCAATAAGTATTACCTAAAGGGACCACATCATCTAAATAAATGTCCTTGATTTTAATACCAACAATGCTATTTTTTCCAGGCCAGCTAGATGCATTATTTCCAGGATAGATAGATGCATTATTTGAATACTTCACCAGCAGCCAACTTTGATTAGTCATTTGAGGAGACCAGTTCCATAAAACCAGGGCAATTTCATTAACAGTTGTAAAGAATTTATAAAGAAGCTAACCCATAAAATGTACCTAGCATTTTAATAGGGAAATCTAGGATTAGTACACAATTAATACACATTAACATTTTACTATTAAGAAATGTTACCTCAAGTACACTCATATATAGCAGAGTAAAAAGATGACATTTCATTTCCAGATTTTATTAAATAATGATTATAAGAAGACCTTTCTCAAAATTTTATTCATAATGCATGAATCAGATACCACCTGATAATTATAGAAGATTAGGTAATGCTTCTGTTAATCAGACTTTAGGCATATTTTGCTTAATGTTAATTGCTCTTTTTCACCATCGAGTATTATAGGCGACATAACTATGACCTATAGTTTTATAGATACATATACATGGCAGTCTTAATACCCCCTAAATATCTAAGATTTCATTGGTATTCAACCTAAAGTCAAAAGTAAGTTTCCACAGGTTGAACTAAAAAGTGTATATGTATGCATGTATTTTTCAGCAAATGCTATTATGACTCTTCTACAATTACATAATTACTAATTGAGAATGTGTGTGTATATATATATAATTATATACATGATTATAATCTCTCTATAATCAAATCTACAAGGTGTTCTGAAAGTAAGAGATTTAGAAACTGATGAATTTGTAAGTGGCTAGATTTTCTAGCTACCTAAAATTTATTCCAACATTCATGGATATAAAAATTGCTTATACTTCTAAGCATATTTGGCCAATCTTGATTGGAAATAATTTTTGTGGTTTCTAAATGCTCAAACTCAGGTTTATTCTTGGGGATATATTCACTGCCATTTTCAGTGTATATAATCTATCAATGCCAATTTTTTTAATATTTAACTAATTAAAATTCAGCTACATAAAATTTAAGAGTTTAGACTATTATGGTGTTGTAGTTTCTAAATACAATTTAAGTTCTGTACTTAAAGTTGTCATTTTTGACAATGGTTCTTTTGGTCCTTCATGAACAATGTTCAATAAAAATTAAATTTTTGTTGTTTGTTTAAAGGTCTAAGAATTCGTCTATTCAATTTTTCTCTCAAATTATTAAGCTGCTTGTTATACATAATCCGAGTGCTACTAGAAAACCCTTCACAAGGAAATGAATGGTAAGGTGTCTTTGTCTGAATTTCAACAATATTCTTTTTATTACTTTGAATTGTATTGTAATTTAATTTAATTTAATTTTTATTTCAAGATTTTATTTAAAGTTAGTTAACATATAGTGTAGTTAGTTTCAGAGGAATACTTTAGTGATACATCATTACCCAGTGGTCATTATAAGTGCCCTACTTAATACTCATCATCTATTCACCCCATCCCCCAACCCACCTCCCCTTCAGTAACCCTCAGTTTGTTCCCTATAGTTAAGAGTCTCTTTGATTTGCCTTCCTCTCTTTAAAAAAAAATATATATATATATATATAAATATATATATATATTTCTTTGTTTGTTTATTTATTTATTTATTTGAGTGCTGGGTGAGGGGCATAGGGGGACAGAGAGAGAATCTCAAGCAGAGTCCATACTGAGCATGGAGCCTGTCTTGGGGCTTGATCTCATGACCCTGAGACCATGACCTGAGCCAAAACTAAGACTTAGACGCTTCCAGGACTAAGCTACTCAGGTGCCCCTCTCCCTCTGTCTTTATCTTATTTTGTTTTTCCTTCCCTTCACTTATGTTCATCTGTTTGTTTCTTAAATTCCACATTTTGGTCTTTCTCTGACTTATTTTAATTAGCTCCACCCACGTCATTGCAAATGGCAAGAGTTCATTATTTTTGATAACTGCGTAAAAGTCCATTGTGGAGATATGAGTGTGAGTGTATATATATCACTTCTAATTTATCCAATCATCAGTCAATAGATATTTGGGCTCTTTCCATATTTTGGAAATCTCAGTTATTGTGGATAGTGCTGCTATACACATTGGGATGCATGGGCCCTTTTTAATCATTATTTTTGTGTCCTTTGGATAAATACCTAGTAGAGCAATTGCTCATCTCATTGTGGTTTTGGTTTGTAGTTCAGTGATGCTGAGATGTTGAACATTTTTTCATGTATCGGTTAGTCATTTATATGTCTTCTTTGGAGAAATGTCTTTTTCATGTCTTCTTCCCATTTCTTTTCTTTTCTTTTTTTTTGAAGATTTATTTATTTACTTGACAGAAACACAGGTAGAGAGGGAACACAAGTGGGAGGAGTGAGAGAGGGAGATGTGGGCCTCAATCCTGAGATTCCAGGATCATGACCTGAGACAAAGGCAGCCATTTAACAGCTGACCACTCAGGCGCCCCTCTTCTTCCCATTTCTTGACTGGAGTTTTTGTTTTTTGGGTGTTAAATGGGATGAGTTCTTTATAGATTTTGGAAACTAGCCCTTTATATGATATGTCATTTATGAATATCTTCTCCCATTCTTTAAATTGCCTTTTAGTTTTGTTGATTGTTTCCTTTGTTCTGTAGAAGATTTTTATCTTGATGAAATCCCAATAGTTCATTTTTGCTCGTTTCCTTTGCCTTTGGAGATGCATCTACCAAAAAGTTCCTGTGGCTGAGGTCAAAGAACTTGCTACCTGTGTTCTCCTCTAGGATTTTGATAGTTTCCTGTCTCACATTGAGGTCTTTCATCCATTTTTAATTTATTTTTGTGTACGGTGTAAGAAAGTGGTCAGTTGCATTCCTCTGCATGTGGCTGATCAGTTTTCCCCACACCGTTTGTTGAAGAGACTGTTTTTTTTTTTTTTCCATTGGATATTCTTTCCTGCTTTGTCAAAGATTAGGTTGACCATATAGTTGGGGGTCATTTCTGGGTTCACTATTCTGTTCCATCAATCTCTGTGTCAGTTTTTGTGCAAGTACTATACAGTCTTGATGACTACTACTTCCTAATGGAGTGTGAAGTCTGGAATTGTGATCCCTTCAGACCTACTTCTGTTTTTCAACATTACTTTGGCTGTTTGGGGTCTTTTCTGTTTCTATACAAGTTTTAAAATTGTTTGTTCTAGCTCTGTGAAAATGGTGATTTTATTTTGATAGGGATTACTGAATGTGTAGATCACTTTGGGTAGCACAGACATTTTAATGATGTTTGTTCTTCCAATCCATGAGCATGGAATGTTTTTCCATTTCTTTGTATCTTCCTCAGTTTTTTTTTTCATCAGTGTTGTATAGTTTTAGAGTACAGATCATTTACCTCTTTGGTTAGGTTTATTCCTGCTATCTTGTGGTTTTTTGCGCAATTGTAAATGAGATTGATTCCTTGATTTCTCTTTCTGCTGCTTCATTATTGGTATATAGAAATGCAACAGACTTCTGTGTTTATTTTATATCCACAGCATTGCCAAATTCCTGTATTAGTTGTAGAAATTTTTTAGTAGAGTCTTGGGTTTTCTACGCAAAGTATCACATTGTCTGTGACAAGTGAAAGTTTGACTTCTTCCTTGTCGATTTGGATACCTTTTATTTCTTTTTGTTGTGTGATTGCCGAGTCTAGGACTTCCAGTACTATGTTGAACAACAGTGGTGAGAGTGGACATCCCTGTTGTGTTCCTGACCTTACGGGAAAAGTTCTCCATTTTCCCCCATTGTGGATGATGTTAGCTGTGTGTCTTTCATATATGGCCTTTATGATCTAAAGGTATGTTCCTTCTAGCTTTACTTTCTTGAGGATTTTTATCAAGAAATGGTGCTGCATTTTATCAAATGCCTTTTCTATATTTATTGAGAGATTCATATGGCTCTGATTCCTTTCTTTTATTAATGTGATGTATCACCTTGATTGATTTTTGGATACTGAACCACCCTTGCAGCCCAGGAATAAATTCTATCTTGTTGTGGTGAATAATCCTTTAAATGTATTATTGGATTCAATTGTTATCTTGTTGAGAATTTTTGCATCAATATTCATTAAAGATATTGATCTGTGAGTTTCCTTTTTAATAGGGTCTTTGGTTTTGGAATTAAGGTATGTTGGCCTATAGAATCAGTTTGGAAATTTTCCTTCCATTTCTATTTTTTGGAACAGTGTTGGAACGGAAAAATAAGTATTAAGTCTTTAAATGTTTGGTAGAATTACCCTGGGAAGCCTTCTGGTCCTGGACTCTTGTTTGTTGGGAGATTTTTGATTACTGATTCAACTTCATTGCTGTTTATGGGTCTGTTTAGATTTTCTCTTTCTTCCTGAATCAGTTTTGGTAGTTTATGTGTTTCTAGGAATTTATCCATTTCTTCCAGATTACCTAATTTGTTGGTGTAAAATTGTTCCTAATATTATCTTAAAATTGTATTTCTGAGGTGCTGATTGTAATCCCTCCTTTTTCATTCACGGTTTTATTTGTTTGGGTCCTTTCTCTTTTCTTTTTGTTAAATTTGCTTTGGGGTTTATCAATTTTGTTAATTCTTTTAATGAACCAGCTCCTAGTTTTGTTGATCTGTTCTACTGTGTGTGTGTTTTTTTTTAATTTCTGTTCCATTAATCTTTATTATTTCTCCTCTTCTGCTATATTTAGAGTTTATTTGCTGTTGTTTTCCCAACTCCTTTAGATGTAAGAAGCTTTAGGTTGTATATTTGAGACTTGCTTCTTGAGGAAGGCCTGTATTGTTATATTCTTACCTCTTAGGACTGCCTTTGTTGCATTCTAAAGGTAATGTTTTAATTTTCATTTGCTTCCATGTATTTTTAAAATTTTTCTTTAATTTCCTGGTTGACACATTCATTCTTTAGTAGGATGTTCTTTAACTTCCATGTATTTGTGGTCCTTCTAAATTTTTTCTTATGGCTAACTTTAAGTTTCATAGAAATGTGGTCTGAAAATATGCATGGTGTGATCTTAATCTTTTTGTAGTGTTTAAGGCCTGATTTGTGACCTAGCATGTGATCTATTCTGGAGAATATTCCATGTGCACATGAAAAGATTATGTATTCTGCTGCTTTAAGATGAAATGCTCTGAATATATCTGTTAAGTCCATCTGGCCCGGTGTGTCATTGTTTTCTTTTGAAATTCTGCTTAGATGATCTCTCCATTGCTGTGAGGGAGGTGTTAAAGTCCTTTACTGTTATTGCATTATTATTAATGAGTTTCTTAAGTTATTAATTGACTTATTTGACTACTCTCAAATTAGGGGCATAAATATTTATTTTTAATTTTTTTCAAAGATTTCACTTATTTACTTGAGAGAGAGAGAACAAGTGAGTGAGAGAAAGAAAGCATGAGCTGGGGGGAGAGGCAGAGAGAGAGGGAGAAGCAGTCTCCCGGATGAGCAAGGAGCTGGATGTGGGACTAGATCCCAAGACCCTGAGATCATGACCTGAGCTGAAGGCAGATGCTTAGCTGACTGAGTCACCCAGGCACCCTGGGGCATAAATATTTACAGTTGCCAGATCTTATTGGATAGACCAACCATATTATTATGATATAGTATCCCTCTCATCTCTTATTACAGTCTTTGGTTTAAAATCTAGTTTTTCTGATATATAAGTGTGGCTGCTACAGCTTTCTTTTGATGTCCATTGGTATGGTAAATTGTTCTTGGTCCCCTCACTTTCAATCTGGAAAAGTATTTAGGTCCAAAACGAGTCTCTTTTGAGCAGCATATTGGTGGGTCTTTTTTTTTTTTCCAATTTATTCTGTTACAGTATGCCTTTTATTTAGAGCTTTTAGTCCATGTACACTCAGAGTAATTACTGAGTGATATGAATTTAATGCCATTGAATTACCTGTAATGTCAGTGTTCCTGTAGATTGTCTTTGTTCTTTTCTATTCTTTGTTGCTTTTGGACTCTCTTTCCCACTCAGAGTCCCCTTTAATATTTCTTGCAGAGCTGGTTTAGTGTTCATGAATTTTACTTTTTGCTTGTCTTGGGAACTCTTTATCTCTACTTCTATTCTGAATGACAGCCATGATGGACAAAACATTCTTGGCTGCATATTTTTCCCCTTTAGCATGTTGAATATTTCCTGCCACTTTCTTCTGGCCTGCCACATTTCAGTGGACAGATCTGCTGCTAACCTTATGTGTCTTCCCTTATATTATAAGGACCTTTTGTTCTTAGCTGATTTCAGAATTCTCTCTTTATCTTTGTATTTTGGAAGTTTCTCTATGATATCCTGTTGTGTTGACCTGTTTTTATTGATTTTGAGGAGAATTTTCTGTGTGTTTTATACTTCAATGCTTGTTTCCTTCCCCAGATTAGGGAAGTTCTCAGGTATAATTTGTTCAAGTAAATCTTCTGCCCCCTTTTCTCATTCTTTTCTTCTGGGGCTCCTTTGATGCAGATATTATTTCACTTAATGGAATCTCTGAGTTCCTTAAGTCACCTTCATGATCTAATAGTTTTCTTTCCTTCTTCTTTTCAAAGTCATAATTTTCCATAGTTTTATCTTCTCTATTCTCTCCACAGGTTCTTCCATCCTCATTGTGACTATAGCCAGTTAGTTTTGCATTTCAGTTATAGCATTTTTTAAAATTTCAGCCTGACTAGTTTTTAGATTTATTATCTCTGCAGCAAGGGTTTCTCTGGTATCTTCTATGCTCTTTTCAAGCCCATCTAGTAGTTTGTGACTCTTGTTCTAAATTCTTGTTCAGATATATTGTGTATATCTGTTTTGACCAAGTTCCTGGCTGTGATTTCTTCTTGACCTTTCTTTTGGGGGAGAATTCTTCTGTCTTGTCATTTTAGCTACGTTTCTGTCTTCTGTGTGTTTTGAAAGCTAGTTATTTTTCCTGTACCTGATATCAATGCTACATTAAAAATAAGCCATACACTCTCCAGGGCCTGGCACTTCAGGAAGTGTTTCTGGTGTCTGCCTATGCTCTCTGCTATTGTGGTTTGTCTACTCTCTCCCACTGGTCAGTCCTCTGCAGAGTTCCGTCTTGCTTGCCGTGGGGAATGTTTGGACCTTTAACGAGATGTGCTCATAAGTCTGCAAAAAAGAAAAAAAAGTGCAAAAAGAGAGAGAGAGACAAAAGGAAGTGGAGAAAACAAACAAACAGACAAACAAAAAATCCAACTAACAAACAAAAAACTATAAGCCTGATTCCAAAGGGAAAAAAAAGAAAGAAGAAAACGTAAAGCCTGGTTTTATTTCTACCCGAACTGTAGGTGATGCTTTGAAGTACCCTATGATCAGCAGACTTGATGCATGTGGGGTGCTGCCTGTGGTGGGTGGTATTCTGGGGGAGAGACCTGCTGCGCTGGCTCAGAGTCAGACCTACCCCAGGAAATATGCACTTGCTAGGCACAGGGCTAGGGTGGGGGTGGGGTTTGGTGTAAGCATGTTCTGCCTCCCCTGGGGGCCATTGTATTGCTCTCTGAAGTTCTATGTGTTGGTGAGGAGGGGGAAAATGGTGCCATGTCACTCTCTCATCCCAGAAAGGGGATCCCACACTCCCTGCTGTTCAGGAAGTCCTCTCACAGAGTAGTGAGGTCCTGCCTGATGCCACACCCCCACTGCATTTTATCTTTGGTTCACAGCTGGGATTCAAAACTTCAAATATTAAATGACCTGGCATTGGGGACCCACCCCCATTCCTTCCAGTGTAGTAACTTGCTGTGCTGTCTCTGGTGTGCTTTGTCCCTGAAAAACAGTCCCATGACTGCATACTGTGCAGAATCTCTGGTGTAGCACAGGGAAAAGCAGCAACCAGGTTATCCACCCTCTGCAAGGGCCTCTGTCAGTTGCCAATGAAAAGCTGTTTGCTGGTTCCTGCCGGGTCTTTTATCCTTTTATCTTTATCCTTTTATCTGAATATTCTCTCCCAGTGTGACCCAGGAAATCCCTACACCAAGTAGTGCACTCCTAGGCCAATATCCTCCTTCTTCCCAGGATCGCAATCCACAGCTCCACTCCAGCAAAAGTTGTGCACTTCCACAACTTGAGTTTGAGCCGCACATGTTGTTTGCAAAAAACCTGTGACACTCAGTACCCCCACTCCCAGTCCATGTTCCAGAGGATTTTCATCTTGTGCAAACTCAATGTCACACACTCGATCCCCCTCTTTTTCTCTTCCTTTTCTCTCTCCATAGAAATTTTCCCTCCCTTCCATGACACAGCAGTTTTTCTCTCACCCATTTCACTTCTATGCATCTGGCAAGCTGTCTGTCTCCCAAGTGTGGCCATTTATGTCTCCCTCTAACTGTGACCAACTTCTAGTCCTCAGGTGGATTTCCTTGATGTTCCAAGTGATCTGATTTCAATATAGCTGTGTTCAAGGGAGGAAGAAAGCCCAGGGTCCCCCTACTTCTCTACCATCTTACTCTTCCCCTTTGCATTATAATTTTAAAGAATGGTCTACGGAATGCATTTTCTTTTGGGTGTTTTAAGGGTTTCTCACAATTAGATTGATCTGGCTTTCAATTAGTAAATGAACATAATTCTTATAAGTTCTTTTTTAAACATCTCTTCTTGTGCTATCTGGCTGGCTAAGTCAGAAAAGCATGTAACTATTGATCTTAGGGTTGTGAGTTTGAGCCCCAGGCTAGATATAGAGATTATTTTAAAAGAAAATAGCACTTAAAAAAAAAAAAAGCTTCTCTTCTTTTATTATCTATTTATCTAATGTTAATACTGGACACCAACCCATATAATTGTTATTGCTAACCAGAGTACTCTAAGTAGTTATTTAATATGGGGTTAATTTCCCTAAAGACCCACATACCTTTCTGTTCTTGATTTACATATACTCCAAAGAGATATACTCTTTTGTATACCATCTTTATAAGTATTTCTAGTTATACTGGAACGTTACCTTTTTAAGTAGAATAAGTTAGAAAATGATATGTGGAATCTAAAAATAACCAAAAAAACTCCCAAAACAAACAACAAAAATCTAGTTGTGACTCTTGAAACATTCCAGCATTTATTGGGATGCATGACATCTTAAGTCTCAGATACAGCTTGTGTACCTCTTTATCTTATTTAAGTTAAAGGACTTGTTGGCTTATTTTAACTTATTTTTACGTTCATTATCATGTTCTTTTAGTAAATTGCATTTCTGTTCATTTATAGGCTTCCTATCTTAGGTTCTATCCTTTTGTGGAAGTAGTAGGTAAGGTAATTGGCTGTGCAATGATTTTTAACTCATCACCACCTTGAGTTCCTGTAGCCTACTAAATTTAAAATAATTTTCAAAGTAGTACAGGTTTGATGGTTAACTTTTGTAGTTATTTTTGCATATGGAGGTTTGCCCTAAGAAAATTAAGAAATAAAAAAGTTCAAAGTAAAATGGATAGTGATAATAACATGCGTTTAAATGAATTGGTTGCTTCTCAGCTTGTTTAGACATGGAAAATTACTCGATGTATTAAAGGGTTAAAGATTAATAAGTGAAGTTTTATTGTGTTATTATTTATGTGATAATTTTTTATAAAATTTTAACTCATTTAATGAAATATAATTATGGCTATTTTGCTTTATCTTTATTGAATACTTGGTATATATTCATATGGCTATGAGTCAAAATATAACTAAGAAAAGGAACATTCCTACCCTCAGGGAATTTTCATCCTCTGAGAGATTGTATATTTTGGAGTTCTTGCTATTTCCTGGCATTGGACTAGTTGTTTTATTTATGTTGTTTCCTTCAGTATACAGTTAATCTTATTATTCCTACCTTAACATACAGAGAAGCAGAAATTTTTTCATATTTGCCCTTTGCTTTGAGGCCTTCAGCACTAATTTTTTTATTTTAAGATTTACTTATGTATTTATTTGAGATATAGAGAGAGGGCACGAGTAATGGGAGGGGCAGAGGGAAAGAGAGAGTGAGAGAATCTCCAGCAGACTTTTTGCTGAGCAGGGAGCCAGACGTGGGGATCCCTGGACCCTGAGATCATGATCTGAGCCAAAACCAAGAGTCTGCTGCTTAACCAAATAAGCTACCCAGGTGTCCCAACTCTAATCTTTTTATGTCTTTTATCCCTGGTTAAGTCATTGACCACAGGAAGGCAGAACCTTCCCATTCCCCTTATTCAAACTGCATGTTCATCCTCTCTACTTGGATGTTTAATAGGCATTTCAAACTTGCCATGTTCCACTCTATTTCTTCCGTGCTCTTCCACATCGCAACATGTGACAATTCTGTCCTTCCCCCAACCCTGCTCTACTCTCAGCTTTCCACATTTCAGGCTGAACCAAATTCCAACCTAACAGTTGCTCAGGCCAAATGCTTTAGAGTTATTCTTAACTTCTCTTTTGGTCTCACACTCTGCAGCATATGCAAACTCCTTAGAAAATTCTGTCATTTCTACTTTCAAGATAAATCTAGCATACAATCACTTCTCAATGCTGCTATGCTGGCACAAGCCACCTTCTGTCACCTGGGTACTGCAGTAGCCCTCCTAATTAGTCCTAATTCTGCCTTTGCTCCCCTTTGTTTTATTCTTAATATAGCAGCCAGTATTCCTTTAAAGTCTAAGTCAGATCTTAAAATGGCTGTGCTCTGAATGCTGGAGTGCTTACTGGCCTGTGACAACTCCCATTTCTCTGTAATTTCACCTCCTCCTCTTCATCCCCACCCATCTTGCTCCAGCCACATTGGTCTCTTCTCTGTTTCTGGACTATACCAGCCACAATTCTGGCTCAGGGCCTTCATACCTGCTGTTCCCTCTGTCTGGAATTCTCTTCCATCAGATAACATAAGGCACACTTCCTCAGATCTTACTCAAAATTGTATTTTCAGCGAGGCTTTACCTAAATATCCTGTTTAAAATTGTATTCTCCTCACAAGACTTCTTCAAATACTTTTTTCTTTTCCCTTTTAACTTTCCTCCATTGCCTTTATGTCTTTTGTATATTGTACATACTTTACTTGTTTGTTTTGTTCCCTGTGCATTCCATGGGGATTGCAGGGGTTATCCCCTGAGAGCACAGGTGGTTGTCTGAATCCTCAGAATCTGGCACAAATTTTATGATTTATTAAATGAGTGGGTAAATAGCTGAATAAAAGAAGGTCCTTTATAATCTGACCTGTGCTTACTTCACTTCACCAACCTGCCATCCAGCCATCTGACCGACCTGAAGCCACTTATACATATTCTGCTCTCCATTGTCTCTGGGCCTTGGAATATTCTGTTCTGTCTTCTTGATCTCTGTTTTCTATTCTTGTTCCTCACTAGCACTCCTTTTTTTTTGCCTCAGGACTTCTGGACCTTCAGGGTAACAATTTCTTGGATAGTACCTTATCTGAAATTCTTAACTGACATCATGATTATAGCCTAATTTCTGGGTTAGGAGTGGCGTCTTGGGATTCTCTTAGCCTCCCCCACATAACTCTGTCCCAACACTTAACTCATTGCTCTTGATTTTACTATTTACCTCTCTGTTCTCTCTGTATGCTTATGGAGGGCAAGGACCATGTTCTTGCCTCTGTAGCTCTCATATTTAGTGTAGGACTTGGTGGGTCAGTGAATGTTCTTGAGTTAATGAAATTATGTTCAACAGTTTTATTGATAGTGTTGCACAATCAAGATGATTGGAGACCACTGGCTAGAGATGCCAGTACATAATACATTTATTACATTTTTCTGTCTATATATTATTAAAAATGATTCATGCTACACTTCTTTCTAAACACATACCAGAATAATCATTAAAACTTGGTTATTTATAAATAAAATGTACATTAGAGAGAACTAAAAATCATAAAATGAGACATGATAGAATTTCTCAAAGGGTGAAAGGGCATTGGGGGATGATGACAGTGTGAAATTATATTTTTTGAAAAACATTAAGAGGAACAAAGTTTCCTACAATTGACTTCTATGTAATATTACTGAGAATATTTAGCTATAATTATAGAGGATATACATTTGAAAAACCAGATTACTGCAATTAAAAAACATAATAACATAACTTATGGCTCCATTTTGAATACAATGTTCTGTTCAGTTCCCATTGCCATTGCAGTATTGGTTAATGAAAAACAGAAGTGGCCTTTATGGGCACAGGCTCTATTTTAAAATAATGAGGCTAATTCAGCAAAGAGATTTATTTAATTAGAGCTTCTGACATAATAAAGCTGTGGATATTTTGTGCTGCTTTGCTTTATTTTTAAGTCCCTTTACAGTCAAAACTGATAGGAAAATATTGCAAGTAAGGAGAGACTGAGGATATGAAAAAAAATATTGTTAATGTATGAAATTGCACAAATGATAAACACTTTGTAGTAAATGATTTAAAGGCATTAGCAAAGGAAACATACCTCTGGCACGTTGCTTATGAATTTCCCTGAGAGATGAACCATCAGCATTGATGGTGCTTACAGTTCTTCCCTGTGTGTCAAAACAAATATATCCCCTTTTGCTTTAAAAATTGTGGAAGTGATTATTAGTTTTTAACATCAAGTGATAAAGACAAGGTAAGAAGCACATGAATGTACTTACATTGTATGGTATTTGGATTTACGTTGAAAATCACTGCCTCATAGAACAACAAATGTGTTCAGGTGACATTCACATTTTAAAAATTATTTCTTCTTTAGGGTAATAGTTATTAAAAGAGAAATAAATTTTGACAATATCTTTTACATATATATATTTAAAGATTTTATTTGAGAGAGCGAGAGAGTGTGTGTGGGTATAAGCAGGGGGAGGTGGCAGAGAGAGAGAGGGAGAAACAGACTCCCCTGGAGTGCAGGACCCAAGGGACCTGGGGCTCCACTGACCCTGGGATCCTGAGATCATGACCTTAATGGAAGTCAGACACTTAACTGAATGAGCCACACAGGCACCCTCACAGTATCTTTTTAATAATTCATGACCAATTGGAAGGAATGTAGACCTTTTCTTCTCTCATGTATATTGGCTACAATATAGGTTAAAATAGCACCAAATGCTCTAATATATAATATCAAAAATTCAAAAGAATATTTTTTTTGTTCACTGAAGTCTAATGCTGGTGTTTTTACTGTAGATCTTTTCTTTGGTGATTCATACCTACATGCACACACACACACTCTATAACAGGGTCAGTACCTTATTATGTATGAAAACCACTACTATTTTGTGTTTATGTGGTGTCTAAGACCTAAGCATCTTCTGCAAACAGCTTTGGGAAAGGTAAAGAGAGCATGGAGAAGGTATATATATATTTCTTGAAATTACTGGCAGCAAATGACAAGCATCACTTTTACTTGCATTTTATTCTCAGATCGCATGTGAGAATCAGTCATATCACCATACTTTCACAGAAAGGCTGAGAAATGTAGCCTTTAACTGAAGAGTGCCTTTTTGCACTCAACTCTATACCATGGAGAAGGGAGAGGAGTGTTAATAGAAAGCTTCAGCCTATGCACATGTGATGGGAAGGCTCTTAAAGTCTAGTCTTTCAAAGAGTCAGCATTTAATCCTCCCTACAATACTCCTCACAGTTGGCTGTCTAATCTGGTATGAAGTATATCTAGTGTTTTGAAAGGAATCAGTTATTGAAAAATTTTCCTAATGTAGTCTCAAGACACAACCATGCATTGGTATCATGGTCTCCTTGGTTTCAGACACACTAATTTTTTTTAAAAAAGATTTTATTTATTTATTAGAGAAAGAGAGGGAGGGAGAGGGCGAAAGAGAGAGAGGGATCTTGAGTATGAGTAGGGTGGAGGGGCAGAGGGAGAGGGAGAAACAGACTTCCTGCGAGCAGGGAGCCAACTGGGCTCGTGCCAGGAACCCTGGATCATGCCCTGAGCGGAAGGCAGATGCTTAACCCTCTGAGCCATCCAGGTGCCCCAGAGGACACATTAAATTTTACATGTCTTTGAGATGTGAACCTAGTACCCTACCGAGTACTCAGTTCTCAATATTTGTTACGGTTAGGAGACTTATCATTTCCACCCTGGTTTAGGGTATTATACTTTGTTAATACAGTACAAGCTACATTTGTTTTCTTGGAGAGCTATCATTCTGCATTCATCTCAAGTTTGTGAGTTGCAGGTCCTTTCATATGAATTATGCCCCACATCGTGGCCCTATGACTTCCATGTATTTAGCAAATGCTTTATTCTTCAGGCTAACATATTCATTCCTAGACTTCTGCCTCAGCTGCTAAAGCTTCTCAGATATTTTTTAGCGGCTATGTTCTTATCTTTTGGAAACGCCATAAATAAGCATGCTGTGAAAACTGGCTGAGGCTACAGGTCACTAATTTCTTATTTTTAACTTTTGCTGTAACTTCCATGGTTTGATATAGTTCTGGTTTTCATAATGATGCTTCAAAGGTGGATTTTATCTAGTTCAATCTGAAAAACCAAATCCCATACATTTTGTTTTTATGTTTTTTATTTTATAATGAACAACAGTGAAACTTACTTCATATTTTAGGATTTTATAGTTGGTTCATGATTATTATTATATAAATACCTATGACAAGGAAAGGAAGTAAAAATTGCCTAAAATATCAATATCTAGAAATAAGTACTTTCAGTATTTTGATGACCAATCTGTTGTAAATTCTTTCTGTGTAAGTACATATTTATGTAACATGCTCCTAGGGATGTAGTTAGGTAAATATTATAAGCGTCATCTTTTCAATGACTTTTTTTCTGATTTTCATATTTTTTTCTGTTGATAATGAGGCTACTTTAATTCTCTTCCACTTCCTTTCCTGCTATAGTAAATATTCCTGTATAGCTATTCTTTCCTCTTAAGGTGTTTTTGTCAGTGGGATTGAAGCTGCATTTGGAATTATGATCTGGTTGTCAGTTTCAGTTTTCTGTTTCATTTGTTTTGGAGATGATCTAGAAATGTGCAGATCAGATCCTACATTCTTTTTTTCATGATAAATTCATTTTATGAAAAGAGTTTGGGCACTAGCTTTTTACTAGAATTTATACATTGTTCTCCTATTATTTATCCAATTTAGTACTTAGTCAATTGGTGGAAAAGATGACTTTCCATTGGAGAGCTCACTCCACACTGTAATTCATATATTAGAATTTTCCAAAAATATGTTTTAATGATTAGAAAACCTACTTAACATGACATAGCCTTGTCTAAGAAACAGCTTTTCTTCAAAGTTTTATTTAAATTTAAGTACCTACGGTATTTCAAGACCTGTCAAAATAAAATACTATCCCAGTCCAAAAAAAATGCTATTTGTTTGATAACTAGCTTTAGTACCTCTATATTAAGTATTAATTTCTCGTTGAAAATGCTCTTAAACTTTTGATTCACAATTTATTTTATAATTTTCCAGAGATTGCTATTTACTTCATTTTTAGTAGATAGTTTGTATAGCAAATCATTTTTATCTATGAAAAATGTCCATATCCCTCTTCATTCTTATATATCTTGTCACTGAGAATATAAGAGATGTGTTTTGGACAGAATAGTGTTGCTGAACTATCAGCCATATTTTTGCTTTTATGGCACCATCCATTTGTTTATATTGATGCCTAACTTACTATAGGTGTGTATTCATAAAGACATTGAGACTATAATGGGGAGTAAAATAGACATACTGTTTCATCTTAGGAAAACTTGCAGTTTAATGAGAAGACATCTATTAAAGAAATACATATACAAATAAATGTAAAGTTACAACCTACATAAATGGTAGAAGAGGTGTGGCAGGTGACATTGCCTAAGAGATTAGTTGACTATGTTGATCTAGTGGCTGCTTCAAGGAAGGTTTCCCTGAGAGAGATTTGAGTGGAGAGCTCTAGGATAAGGGAAAAGTTCCTGTAGAAGACACTGAAATAGGAAAGATCATGTCACAATTGAGTAAGTTTAAGAATGCCATTTAAGAGTTTTGGTCTTTATCCTAACAAAAGTGTAGTGCCACTACAAAGAGGGGTGATGTGATCTAAATCACATTTAGAAAGAAGCTGTGTAGTTGTAATGTGGAGGAAAGATGTAGAAGCCAAAAAAGTGTAGGTTCCTAGTTGGTAGGTTTTTGCAAGAATCCCATTTGCAAAAAATGGTAGTTTGGTTGAGGTGGTTGTGGTAGTTGAGATGAAGAGAGGTAGATGCTTTCTACAGATATTTGGTGGGAAGAATTGAAAAGATTTGATGACTGATGTATTATTTGCAAAAACAGGAGAAGAAAGAATCTAAGGTGATACCTAGGTTTTTGGGTAATCAGACATGGTGGAATTTGGTGACTTTTGCTGAGAGGTACAAAATGGAGAAGACCAGTTTTCGAGAGAAAGGTCATAGGTTTGGTTTGAGCAATTGAAGAGATCAGTTGTCTAGGTAGATGTGACATTCTGGAATTACACAGTACCTCAGTTTAAGGTTGTAGGTACTTTCTTTGAATATTATTTTAAAGTTTATGATTCTTTTTAAAGCTGCAATTTTAGAGAATTTATTGCTTTGTTATTTAACATATTACCCAAAGGAAATAACTTAAAGATTTTATTTATTTATTTTTTTAAAAGATTTTATTTATTTGACAGAGAGAAACACAGCCAGAGAGGGAACACAAGCAGGGGGAGTGAGAGGGAGAAGCAGGCTTCCCGCCGAGCAGAGAGCCCGATGTGGGACTCGATCCCTGGTCTCCGGGATCATGACTTGAGCTGAAGGCAGTCGCTTAACCAACTGAGCCACCCAGGTGCCCCTAACTTAAAGATTTTAAAATACCTTGATACTTTATGGGACTCCTCTAATACTTAATAACTATAAAGAGCGACTAGGCTTTGTTCTATCTTGATTTTTTGATTTGCATTTTTTTGGGTAACATAATATCATTATTTTCATCATTTTATGAGCAGATTATATTGCTGTGAAAGACCTCTCATTTGAATAGGCTGGACACAAAATAATGTAGGCAATAGTGGGCATAAAGAGTTAAAAATTATAACTAGTAGAGGCACCTGGCTGGCTTACTCAAGAGAGCACTGACTTGATCTTGGGGGTAATAAGTTCAACCCTACATTGGGCGTGGAATGTAATTTAAAAAACAATTATAACTAGTGGCTATATTAAAAGTGTATGTTTTCTTTTTCAGAGTATAAACAATTTTTAACTTTGGGATAATATGATTTTTAACATATATTTAAGGACAGTTACTCTTTGTCCTGCATAATGTTTTATGCTAACCTTAGTTATGGATTTTCTTGGTGGTATAATGTTTTATACAAACCCAAATCTGAAATATTAATGTGCTCTATAAGTTACTCACTTTATTTTAATTATTTATGCTGTTGACTTTGTATTGCCAAAATATTAACAGTGTTAAAAACAACAAAATCTTTGAGTTTATGACTCAAGTGACTTTTCAGTGGAGAATTGACTAGTAAAGGGTTTGAAGTTTTTCTATCTTGCCATAATTACTCTTTAGATAAGGGCCTATTTTCTTTTTTTCCTTATTAACATGAGAATAAAAATGAATTAGAAAGGGTTTAGAAATAAACCATTTTCTATTCCTGGAATAAAAGTGATTATAAAAAAAAACCCTGAAAACAATATAAAGCTTTTCTAATTTCAATTTTGATATTTTATTACCTTTTAATGCAGCATTATTTGAATATTTTCGACTTCAATCAATATTTAAAATGAAAGCATTTTCCATGTTTTTAAAAACTAATATCTTATCTTTTTTTATAGGTCTCATATCTTTTGGGTGAACAGAAGTCTACCTTTATGGGGCTTGCAGGTTATGTACAATTTTGTTTTATCCCTGTATTTCTGGCTTTATTCATATTTCATAGAGAAATACTATTAGAGAGAGAAGTGTTGGTTTTAAAAATGAGAGTTTGTTTTATTGTTTAATTAATCTTGACACATGTCTTAGACAAATTTTCCCCCCATCTTCATGTTTGCCTGAGCCCTGCATTCTATCTTTTGAGAATTTCTTTCTGATCAGGATTAGATTTCAGACAGCTTTTGAGGGTGTGGAGAAAAACAGAGTAAACCAGTGTATTAAGGCACCACAAGTTCCCAAAGCAACTCTAGTTGTTCATCTTATATAATCCTTGAAAAATTCATCAAAACCCTGTAACTGTGTTTGCTCTTTTACTATATCTGCAGTGTCTGGAACATGGTAGAATCTCAATAAATAATTATTAATGCATAAATAAGTGAACAAATAGCTCATACTACCAATAACAAGAGCCTGGTCCCTAAACTGATAATTTTGTCAGTAAAACAAAAAGTATGTTCTCGCATAAAAGGAGTCCTGGGGAAAAAGTAAGAAAATATGAGAGGGAACATGCCTGAATTATATTGTTGGGTATTCCCTAGAGTCCTCTATACCTCTTCCTTTTTCTTTTTTCTGTTGAATTTTATGCCCAGCAAACTTTTTACATGTTCCCATCTCTCTTCTTTACATGTACTCCTGTCTCTCTCCTACAGATACTTTTTGTTATTTTTCAAAAGAAAAAGTTATTTGAAGAATACAGTCACTAAGATAAAAAGGTCAAAAATTACAGGTTGGAAGACAGTTTAATCTTGAAAGTAATGAAAGACCCTAACACTGTTTATAAACAGCCTTTAAAATACTTTGAAATCAACTGTTTAGTTTTTTTTTAAAGTCATGAGGATTGTGAAGTCTGTACATTTTGAATGTTATATTGGATTATTTTAATTATGTATCTTAACTATGAAATCAAGTTTTTACTATGTCTGGGTATGTCATACTTTTTTGAAGTCAAGTTACATTTAATTGTTTTTGTACTGATTTGTGTTGAAATATCATTAATTACAAATACCTTTTCAAATATTTAAGTGTTCGCTAAAAATGCAGTCTTTTAATCTCTAGCTTGATTCCTATATTCTTCAGTGAGATACACATTTAAAGTAAGTTAATATTTTTAAGAATAGTGATACATGGCCTTGAAATACATTTTTGATCTATTCAGATTGCTTTTATCTGATAATTATATTTTACAGTAATAATAATCATATTCATTTTCAAGTAGTATTTTGAGTAATCCATGCTACAGATGTTCTAGATACCCTCTAACACTACTTATAGAAAAAAAGCATGGATGATTATGGTTTAAGGAACTTGTGGAGAACATCAAAGAGGTGTACATTTTATATCAGAACAATCCCTGGCTTCCATATGTACTTCTGAATGTATTTTACTTATATTGCCATGCATTCATATGCTTTTTTATTGTACTTTTGTTTTAATGTTCACTTAAATCAAAGTTTTCATTCCAACAGGAGTTAAAATTTAAAACTCTGGGTTATCTGCCTTTCTTAGGCAGGTTGTCTTAAATCTCAAAAATCTGTAAACAAATATATTTGTTATCTGAGTCATTTCTTGTTTATGCTTGCTTATTTTGCTTCTATACATCTATCCCAAAGTGCTGAATGTAGTTAATACAAAATAATTTGGATATTTTCTGCTAGTTACCTTTTCTGTTGGGATCATAGCTTTTGGTAGTTCAGCAGCAGAAATTGTATATATAATAGAGAGTGTAGAGAGGGTGAAAGTATGTCTAGGACATGCTCTCTTAAAAGCTGTGAAAGAGGAATTGGTTATGAAATCCATTCAAATAAAATCTGAAAGTATCTTGAAGTGTTGACACGGACTATTTTCTTAAGTGTTCAGGAATGTTGCTGTTTCATTTTGTTTGAGAGGTGGGTGAAAGGAGAAAATGTATCACTCAACTCGAAGCTTACATTCTTTTATTTTCTGAAAGGAATTGCTGTCGTTGATAGATGTTCTAGAGGTGGTGGAGATGTTGCTGGGAGAGGATAGTATTTGTGGTGGGGCAGTTGTGTGTGATTATGCATATTAGGAACATAACCAAAAGAACCTATTCTCTACATACTGTGTAAACTCCTGCCAGTCTGACTATCCTAATCCCACATTTATATTTGAGATAATAAAAATATTTATTAAGGGGTGTTACAAATTTAAAAGTAATAGTGCTGAGAATGGCTTGCAACCTGCCACCTGTATAGAGAATTTAGAGTGCCACATAATACCTCCTATGTCTATATACATACATACACACATATATGTATGTATTTATAAAGTTAATAGGATTAGGATTATAATCGTGAATACATTTTTATAACAATGAATCTCAGAACGCTGAAAAATAAATAAATAAATAAATAGTATTGCATTTTCTCATTAAGGTACAATTTTTTTTCAGGTTTCAGTGGCATTGATAAGTCTGTTTGAAACAATATTACTTGGTTATCTCAGTTATAAGGTAAGTTAATTTAATTGGAAGTTTTGGCTGATATAACACACTACTAGCATTATTATACTGCCTCTATTTCTAATTTATACTCTGGGGTAGAGCGAGTTCTTCTTAAACCTCTTTAATTATTTTGGGCCTCTGTGTTATGTGATAAAAATCTGTAGTTGTCTAGTTGTATTTTTCCTTGGTGGCTTAAAAATATTTCACTAATTCCTGTGGGTTAACTTAGCTATTATATGCATGCTTATGTGAGGCAAGCAAATAGAATGGTCTTGCTTTAATTGTTCTTAACCTCTTTTCCTGATCTGTACAAAAAATATTGAGAGAGCAAAAATATGTCTGTTAGAAATTATTTTAATTAATTATTTAAATTTCAGTGAGACTTTGCCTGGTTAACACAATTTAACAAATATTTATTGAGTCCATATTTGATGACGAGCTCAATACTATACATTGTTCTTTTCTCATTGAGTTTCCATCTAAAAAAGGAAATAAGGAAGAGAAAATTATGCAGATAATAATACAAAACAGAACAGTAGTTACTTCCAGTGGGGTGCAAATCAAGTCCCATGGGGTTAGAGAGATGTCATATCATAGGAGGAAAAGAAAATACTTGATTGATTTAAGGAAAATAGAGTCCTAGAATTAGTGATTTCAATGACAAAGATGAAAAGACAAGACACTCGGGATTTATATAATTAGCAAAGGCATAAAAGAAGCAATGTGCATATAAAATTGGAAGAATAATCAATATTTAAGTTTGGACATAATTTTGGGGGCATTTGGGAAAATATTGGTTGGGAAAATTTGGCACAATGTTGTGAGGGCCTTGTAAAGCAACATATAATGGGAATTTGATGGAGGATATTGAACCTGAGAATTCTATAATTGTAATTAAGTTTTAGGTGTATTAGTTTAGAACATCTGTGCAGCACAGGTCAGAGAGACATCACACTAAGAGCCATGTGATAATTAAGACACAATTATAGAAAGGAAAACTAGGAATGAGCTTTTGGCTGGGTGAATGGAATAGACAGGTTGATGCAAGATGAAACATAAAGGTAGAAACTAAAGGAATCATCAACTGATTGGTTGAGAAAATTGAGGAAAATGCAAAGTCAAATATCATTTTAACGTTTTCTAAATTCAAATGACTGGGAACATGGCAGTAAAACTTAGAAAAATTACATCAAGAAAAAATCAGATTGGTGTCAAGAGAGATGGAATGATGGAAATGGTTTTGGAAATAGTGAGTTTGAGGAGCTTATAGATAGATAAGTAGACATGACGTGTTGACAACTAAAAATGAGAATCTGGAACATGCAGGGAAGAGAGATTTAAGATGCAGAGGTCATTTTTCACAGAGATAGTGAAGGAAACATGCAAGTCTATTGAATATGGGATAATAACCAAGGGAGAAGCTAAGGCTCATTTGATGGAGATGCTTCACTATGGTTGTTGGAAGTTGGATAGAGTAATCAGGGAAGACAGAGACACAGAAAATAAAGGTAGAAAGACTGGAAATCATTTGCTATTCACTTGGAAGAAACCAATTTCAATAGTGTACAGTTGGGAGTAAAAGTGTTAAATGAAGAATGTTGATTAACTGGGGTAGGGTCACTACCCTCGAAGTGGTCATATGAGGCAGAGAAGATTACCCAGAAAAGAAGATGGAAAAAATCTGCATCCTTTAGAGAAACTTGGTAAAGGGGACTTAAAAAAAAAAAAAGATGAAGCAAGTTTTATACAAAATAAGAATTAGCTGGAATAGGAACCTGAGGTCTACTGATTTACTTTGGATACATTCCATTCTTTTCTGAGAGCACAGAAGATGGAAAATGGTGCATGAAAGAATATTTTGAAGCTAGAGAAGAGAAATTGAAATACCTTACATGTAGATCATCACTCATCCCTAAATTACCTAGGAAAGTACTCACTCAGGGATGAACGGTATAGACTAAGATGTTGAGAAAGATCTTTTAATGGTTTATGAGTATATCTCTTTGTTGAAGTAGGTGCTCTATAAATGTACATTGATCGACAAATCTAGATTTTGGATACCTAGAAGAACAAAATAAAAATCAAGTGAATTAATATTCAAGATTTTATCTGCTAAGTACTTAGTGTTCAAGTAGGTGATGAAAGTTGAAAGTAATACAAACAAAATGACGAGCTTAAAACTTGGGCATGTGAGTGTTTTGGTAAATAATTAAATCTCCTCCACTAATATAAGAGTGTGTATAGATATATAAGTGGTCAAAATATTGATCTTCATTTGTGAGTGTATTTGCTTTAAATTCTAGCCAAAAAGTAATGTGAAATTAACTTTGGTGCTTAATGGAACTCTTAGCCCTAATTTAAAAATCATTTAAAAACACCAACAGATTCAAGATAATTTTCTATTGTAACCATATGATATTGACATTTGTAATTAATCACTTCCTGCCTTTCATAAAAGGAGAGCAAAACATTATGAGACCTAGTAGCCTTATAAGAGCTAGATGATATATAATATTTACTTTCTGACCATCATAAACTTTAATGGCTTAGATGGAGGAGAGGTAGATGGTAGTTGAGTTTTGTGTGTTTCAAAGGAAACAAAAGATATAAAGGAGTTATGTGACACTGGAAGGATATAATGCTGTTAATTACTTTCTTCTTCTCTCATAAATTCAGTCAAACTCATAGGACTCTTTTGACCCCTCCAATCGACTGTTGGATAAAATATTTGGAATGAATAAATTAAATAATTGGTACCTACTTTTGGCCTATAATTAAGAAAATTTGGATAGCAAAAACACAAATGAGCTCCTCATTTGAAATTATATTTTTTTCAAATTAGATTTTTGAGAAAAATTATAGATGTATGCAGAAATGGATAGTGCATAGCAACTATTATATTCCTAATATTGTTCTTTGATATGTTAAGTTCTGAACTATCAACAATAGCAAATCAATATTTATTTTTATATTTGTTTACATATATACAGATAATGTGCATATTTGTATATATTATATACATATATGTACAATATTTAACAACAAATTTAATACAGTGTTCTGGAAGCACTTTATAATTCTTGAAGTTGAACATTCTACAATAAGCATGATGACTTAATCCTTAACAAAACAGTTTAAGCTATCATGGAGACTGCAGGTTTCAAAAAATAAAACCACAGATGATATATACCCCAATGTTCATAGCAGCAATGGCCACAATCGCCAAACTGTGGAAAGAGCTATGGTGCCCTTCAACAGATGAATGGATAGTGAAAATGTGGTACATATATACAATGTAATACTACGCCTCCATCAGAAGGATGAATATTTGTAGCAACATGGACTGGATTGGAAGAGATTATGCTGAGTGAAATAAACCAAGGAGAGAAAGTCAAGTATCACATGGTTTCACTTACTTGTGGTGCATAAGGGGTAATATAGAAGACAGTAAGAGAAGGAAAGTAAATGGGAAGTAGGGTAATTCAGGGAGAGAAAGGAAACAAGAGAGACTTTGGACAAACACACTGAGGGACTTGGAGGGCGAGGGTGGGGGGATGGGAGAGCCTGGTGGTGGGTACTGAGGGCACCTATCGCATGGTGAACTGGGTGTGGGGCATGGGCAATGAATCTTGGAACATTGAAAAAAAAAGAAAGAATACTCAAACAAACATTTTACAACTTAATTTGACTAAACTAAAAATGAGTGATAATTTCTAACAAATTGTGTTTAATAATAGAAAAAAACCACAGATGAATAAAAAACTAAATAAGCAAAACTCTATAAAGTTCATGTTGAGGTTAGCAGATAATGATTTAAAAATTACTTACATCAACTTATTGAGTCTTCTACCCTACAGAAGTGCAGGTTTTCACTTAAATCATCATTCCATTCATGTTTATAGCTACTTGGCAGAACAACCACGGGATTGCCCAGCAGTAAAGTTCTTATTCTTCTGTTACCATAAATATCCTCTATGTCTTTATCAACTGCTTTCAAAATAGAACTCTATTTATACACACACATTCATTAAATCAAAAGGAAACGAAAACAAACTCCAGCATAATTTCCAAAATTCTACAAACAAAAATCCAACATACCTAGAAGGCTTCTGTTAAATTTACAGTTCTTTTTTCTATAATCACTTTATAAAAAGCAACAGTTTTGAAATTTTAACACCATGATGGGCTCCTTTCTGGCAAAGAACAAAGGATTTGACTAGGACTCCTAGTGATTCTTCTTCTTTTTTCCCCAAGATCTTATTTATTTAAGAGAGAGAGAGAGAGCCTGTGAGAGTGTGAGTAAGAATGGGAAGAGGGGCAGGTGGGAGGGAGAGGCACAAACAGACATAGAGACCCATGACCTTGAGGTCATGACCAAGCCAGTGGAAATCAAGAGTCAGTCGCTTAATGGACTGAGCCACCCAGGTGCCCCAATACTAGTGATTCTGCTTCTGGTACCATGGAATTGGTGAATGTAATTATTGTTCAGTTTATATTTAGAGATACAAAATAAGACTGTCTTAGGGTTCCTACATTATTTTAAATTCACTAAAGAAGGTACGTTATCAGCCTTTTTAGTTTCGTCTTTACATACAGGTATTTTTAATATCACAGAAGAAAGTGTTTTTAAAAAGTCCCTGGCTACATCTTGGTCTAACAACAATATTACCATACATCTTATAACTTTTTAAGTGCATTTTGGAGGTACATAGATAATAGTTACAAGCTTCCATTTTTCTTTATGATAAAAATGAAGCCTGATATATTTTAGAAAATTACCTATTTTCCTGCATTTTTATTGATTAAGAAAAGTTATGTCCATACTAAATGTTGTAAAATGGTTGGATAATGTTTATTTATACTTTCTTGAATTCTGTAAGAGAAATGTAGTTCTATACACTTAGATAAAGCTACCTAAGAAATTTCTTTTTTTAAAAATATTTTATTTATTTATTTGACAGAGTGAGAGAACACAAGAAGGGGAAGCAGCAGAGGGAGAAACAGGTTCCCCGCTGAGTAGGGAGCCTGGCGCAGGGCTCCATCCCAGAACCCTGGGATCATGTCCTGAGCCAAAAGCAGAAGCGTAACCGACTGAGCCAACCCAGTGAGCCACTGCCCCAGAAATTTATTTTTCTTTAAGAAGTTACTTGTTGGAGAGTGCCTGGCTGACTCAGTAGATAGAATATGTGACTCTGAGGATCATCAGTTCAAGCCCCACTTTGGGCATGGATCTTAATGAAAGTAAATAAATAAGTAAATAACCTTTTGGTAAAAGCCATGACTTTTATTCCTTTGTGAAAATAAGATGAAATGAAATAAGTATTTAACATAATTTTGAACAGCATTTTGGATTTTATTTTATGCTTCTATAATGCATTCTATAGATATATGCTGTTTTCTTTGTGATAATTGTTTTTATCATGTGGGTTTACATAATGTAAGCCCATACTTACCTCTAATACTCAGTGGAACTTATGAATACTTTCTATGTTTATTTTTCATAAACTAATTTTAGGGGATATATTTATTAATGTATCTTTAGATTCAGGAGACAATCTGAGATCTTAGAATCAAATGTGATGAATATAATAAGAAGATATTCATTTATTTTTAGCAATGAGTATATAGTCTCATTGTATAATTTTAGATCATGAAAATTTGCCCTCAGTGGGAAGTTTATTCATTTTCAGTGGGATTGGCACATTAGGTGTACCTTTAGAAAAAAAATCCAGGTGATATGGTAGGTGAATTGAAATGGGACAAAAATGAAGTGAAGGAGAACAGCTGGGAGCCTCGACCAGGTCAAAAAGTGTGAATGAGGTAAGAATGAGAAGGAGGAAGACTGAAGATCTATTTATGAATCAGGAGATCTTTTTATTTTTTTTAAGATCTTATTTATTTGAGAGAGAGCAAGAGAGAGCTAGAGAGAGCATGTGTGTACACATAAGTTGGGAGAGGCAGAGAGGGAGAGAGACAAGCAGACTCCCCACTGAGCAGGGAGCCAGGACTCTGGGATCATGACCTGAGCTGGAGGCAGATGCTTAACCAACTGGGCCACCCAGGTGTTCCACGAATTAAAATATCTTATTGACCAGTTATCCTTAGGTAGCTGGTAGAAGGAAGATGTAAATAGTTTCTCCAGGATTTTCGGTTTGTTTTACTGGGGAACTGACCAGGGCAAAATAATAAATTTTACTCTTTGACATATTCCATACAAGATGCCTTTGAGGCATTTGTGTGAATTAATGCATTAAGTAGTGGAGATGAAACAGAATGTTAGAGATGTAATAATATTGAAATAATATTGATCTGGACTAGAGATACAGTATTGGAAGCTACTGGTTAATTGTTGCTAATAAGTAGAAGTTGAAACATAGATGAAATTACCTGAGATGGGTATGTAGCCAAGTACTCTTAGATTACTTTCCTGTAGAAACTTTCTACTTAAACTCTGTGGTTACAAGCAAAACAACTTATATGTAACTATATTCAGATAGGCTTAAAACAATAAAATTCTTTTAAGTGTTTCCATTTGGATTCAATGGAAAGAAATATAAATATTCAAATTAAAAAAAAAAAAACATAAGTTTACCAAGAAGGGGAGAAGTATGTATAAAATATTTGAAGGTTTAATTTACTCATTATTTCCTTTTAGGATTTTATTTATTTATTTGACAGACAGAGAGAGAGAACAAGCAAGAAGAGTGGCAGGCAGAGGCAGAGGGAGAAGCAGGCTCCCTGCCAAGCAGAGAGTCCAGTGTGGGGCTCAATCCCAGGACCCTGAGATCATGACTTGAGCTGAAGGCAGACGCTTAACCGACTGAACCACCCAGGAGCTCCCAGTTTACGCATTAATATACTTCTTGAGCTCTAACAGGCATAGAAACAAACAGTTCTTTTTATTTAATTCTTTTTTTATTTTTTAATTTTTTCATTATTCCATGATTCATTGTTTATGCCCCACACCCAGTGCTCCATGCAATACGGGCCCTCAATACCCACCACCAGGTTCACCCATCCACCCCACCCTCTCCCCTCCAAGACCTTCAGTTTGTTTCTGAGTCCAGAGTCTCTTATGTTTCGTCTCCCTCCCGGATTTACCCCACTTTCCATTTCCTTTCCTTCTCCTACTGTCCTCTATATTACCCCTTGTGCACCACAAGTAAGTGAAACCATATGATACTTGACTTTCTCTGCTTGGCTTATTTCACTCAGCAAAATCTCTTCCAATCCGGTCCATGTTGCTATAAAAGTTGGATATTAATCCTTTCTGATGAAGGCATAATATTCCATTGTATATATGTACCATATCTTCTTTATCCATTCATCTGTTGAAGGGCACCTAGGCTCTTTCCACAGTTTGGCGATTGTGGCCATTACCGCAATGAACATTGGGGTGCATATGGTCCTTCTTTTCACTACATCTGTATCTTAGGGGCAAATACTCAGTGGTGCATTTGCAGGGTTATAGGGTATCTCTATTTTTAATTTTTTAAGGAACCTGCGCACTGTTTTCCAAAGCTGGCTGCACCAACTTGTGTTCCCAGCAACGGTGTAAGAAGGTTCCCCTTTCTCCACAGCCTCTCCAACACTTGTTGTTTCCTTTCCTGTTAATTATGACCATTCTGACTGGTGTAAGGTGGTATCTCAATGTGCTTTTGATTTGAATTTCCCTGATAGCTAGTGATGACAAACATTTTTTCATGTGTTTATTAGCCATTTGTATGTCTTCTGTGGAGAAGTGCCTCTTCGTGTCTCCTGCCCATCTTTTGATGTGACCATCTTCTCTTTGGGTGTTGAGTTTGAGGAGTTCTTTATAGTCTTGGATATCAGCCCTTTATCTATAGTGTCATTTGCAAATATCCTCTCCCATTCCCTGGGTTGCCTCTTTGTTTTGTTGACTGTTTCCTTTGCTGTGCAGAAGCTTTTTATTTTGATGAAGTCCCAGAAGTTCATTTTCGCTTTTGTCTCCTTTGCCTTTGGAGACATGTCTTGAAAGAAGTTGCTGTGGCCAATGTCAAAGAGGTTACTGCCTATGTTCTCCTTTAGGACTTTGATAGATTTCCTTCCTCACATTGAGATCTTTCATCCATTTCGAGTTTATGAAACAAGCAGTTCTATAAAATGTTATAAATGCTTGTCGAGGAGATCAGTGGTGAAGGCACAGGGAGTTGGGCATTCCAAGCAGCAGGTGAACTGTGAGCAATGTTCTAAAAGCATGAAGTAGCCTAGCTTGTTCAGAGAACCATATAAAATTCAATATGGATGAATCTGTGGCTGAATTAAAGATGGAAATAGAAGCATAATTGATGCAAATAAGACCAGTAATCAGAGTCCAGATTATGAACCTTCGTGTAATCTGAAGAGTAGTTTGGATGTTGTTATGTTAGCAATGGCATTGTAGAAAGAATCTTTTGGCTTTAATGTAGAAGATAAATCAGAAATTAACCAAATTAAGTCATATACCAGTTATGAGACTCTTAATTGTTTGAGAAAAAAAATCCATGAAGTAAAATTGATGTATTACAAGTGGAAATGAAGGGAGTCATTAGGGATGTAGAATGCTTTTGTTTATTGTGAACTCAATTTGTCCAAACAGTGTCTTATAGCTAAGAAAACTGAGGTTAATCTTGTTGTGCATTAATAGAGATATTCTGCCATATCACAAGTGGTAACTGTTTCCACATCCTTCTCTTGCTGGTCACAACCATCTCTTTCCCCAGGAAGAATCATTGACTCCAAAGAGATAGGTATAATCACCAGTAAAAACATACCAAATTCAGAATAAGCCAAATGTAAAGTGTTCTGGAAACTGAGCTAGTAAGAAAACAAAACAAAGTAAAACAAAAACAGTGAATGAAATGGTAATATTAACATGCACACACACACACACACACACACAAAATCAGTTATATCTGCTTTATTGAACAAACTTGACTCAGCACAAGTAAGAAAAGTCTTTAGTCCTCAGACACTTTTCCAAATCCACACATTCTCCTGATCCACGCTGATCAGATGATATGTTGTAAAGGCCCCAGAACTTTTGTAGTCTCTCCAATTACAAGACCAATTTCAGTTTAGTATTTTAGAAATTATACTCAGTATATATAAACACTTAAAATTTTCATCCTTTTTTCATCCTTTTTAAGACTTCAGCTTATCCTCGACTAAGACCTGTGTGGGACAGGGAATCATTGTGAAGTTTTCTGTTACTCCTACTTCCTGTCCTATTTGATGCTGCTGATTCTGGTCCCTCCGGGGCTGAGGAGGCACAGGGGGTGAGGTGAAGTCAGTGTCTGGGATGCAGGTGTCTGACTAGCACAAATAGAGCCTCGTGTGGGGTTGCTCTGTATGAGACATACAAGTAGGGCTTTTGTCTCCTGTAGGCCTTTTCCTGATGCTCCTTGGATGTCTCAGTGCCTTTGCCTGGCCACTGAGGCTCTGACCCAAGCCCTGAACCTCTGACGTCCACCATCTGTTGAGGTCTTGTTTCCCCTTTGGGCGCACAGCTGTCCCAAGTGTAAACTCCATTTACATGGCCATAGGTTTTATTCTTTAGAGTCTCCTTTGGTTCTCAGAAAACAAGTACCTTTGTCTTTGAGCTGTCATCATTGTGGCTTGCTGTCATTTCAACCCTCATTTCTTGTTGCACTATTGTCTCTTCATGTTTTGATGTTTGGAGCATGAGCAAAATACTGTCTCTACATGTGAGCCAAGCTGCCTAAGTGGTTCTGTTGAGTCCTTCTTACTTAGCTTGAAGTGATGAGAGAAGCACCAAAGCATCACTAACATCTTTGTACAGAGGGTTTCTCATTGCTTCCATTTCCTGTTCCCCTTACCACCTTCTATATAGTCTGGAGATGGTGATGAATGAAATAGAGCAAAACTTACTACCTAATATTTGAGTACATAATTATTAGCCATTCTAGAACCTTGCTTTGTGATGTGGTAGTATCTTATATTACTGTAATGTTTTAAGCCTTTGGGACCTCAAGAAAAATTAAGAAAGGCTCCTAACTTTGAAACTAGTGTTATAAAATAACTGGAAAATACAGGGACCCAGATTTCAAATTGCTTTTCTAATATGGAGATCTCGTCAAAGAATTCAGCTGCTTTCGGAAGTTCTGTGTTTTTGTTTGTTTGTTTTGTTTTTATTTTCCATTGGATGTCATTTAAGAAAGTGTCTGTGATTAACCTGTTTATATCAGGGACAACTTCATGGCTGTGTAGTATGCATTTGCACAGGGCTATACATTTAGAAGGGCCTGTGCTTACTTTAGTATTCTCCTATCATCTTCTGGAAATTGTTCATAATTTGTTAATAAGAAGCCCGGAATTTTCATTTTGCACCAGGACCCACAAATTCTGTCACCAGTTTTGATGAATACTGTTGTACTGTGTGGGTTGGAAGATTAGAATCTAGATGATTGAAAAGCCGTTTTTTTAAGTTTTAACATAAAAACAATGTTAATACTAATTAACAAATGTATGTTTTTACAAGCTATTTTAATATGCTTTCCAGTTTGTGAATGTTAACTTATATAGTGAAAAAATTAAGATTGAATCACATTTTACTGATTCTGTAGCTTCTTTAATATGTGTATTTTTAATTGTAACTTTTCTTCCATGAAATAGATGATGAAAATGTGTTGTGTGCAATATCCAAGACTTCCTATAAATGTTTGTTTTACTTCTTAAACTAACCAAAAAAAATTGAGAGTACAGTTACGTTTAGAAAAATAATCTTTAAAAGTCATTGCTACATTTTTATACAATTGTTTGGTATTCTGTTAATGTAAGTATCCTTGCTAGAGAAATTCTGAGTGCTGTCTTTTTCCCCCTTTAATGGGATTCAGTATCATTGACTTTCATTTTTATTTATTCTTTCTTGGAAGGGAAACATCTGGGAACAGATTTTACGAATACCTTTCATCTTGGAAATAATTAATGCGGTTCCCTTCATTATCTCAGTAAGTCTTAAAAGCATTTTTATTTTTTTTTTTATTTTTTTTTTTAAAAGATTTTTTTTATTTATTTATTTGACAGAGAGAAACACGGCCAGAGAGGGAACACAAGCAGGGGGAGTGAGAGAGGGAGAAGCAGGCTTCCTGCCGAGCAGGGAGCCCGATGTGGGACTCGATCCCGGGTCTCCAGGATCATGACCTGAGCCGAAGGCAGTCGCTTAACCAACTGAGCCACCCAGGCGCCCCAAAGCATTTTTAAAATAAATAATTTTGTCATTAGACTTAAGTCTTTAAATATAAATACTAATAAATAATATATTAGCTCCAATAAATGATTTTAGGCTTTGGTTAGGATCATGATATTAAAAATAAATAGTAAAATCAGTTGGATAACTGGATTATGAAATTAAATGAAACCTACTGAGATTTAGTGCAAAGGCAAAATAAAATACTTTTTTAGACATATATGCTCTGGATGTGCCCTGTGAATAGGTGCTAATATTATCTACAGAGAGTAGAAATTACTCCATTTCTTGTGTATATTATGGAATTAAAAAAAAAAAGAAACTAACCAAAAAAACAGAATCAGACCCATAAATACAGGGAATTGATGGTTGCCAGAGGGAAGGGGGTGAGGGGCTGGGCAAACTGGGTGAAAGGGAGTGGGATATAGGCCCAGTTATGAAATGAATGTCATGGGAATAAAAGGCATAGCATATGAATGTGATCAGTGGTAATATAGTAGTGATATCATAGGACAGATGGTAGCCACCCTTGTGGTGAACATGGCGTAATGTATAAACTTGTGGAATCACTAAGCTGTACACCTGAAACTCATATAACATTGTATGTTCATCTATAATCAAATGAAAAAAAAAATAGAAACCAAGTATATTGATAAAAGTTTCTCATACTGAGCATATATTTATTTCTAGCTTAAACACAATATTTACTAAGTGCAGTTCTCCCATTAATAAGGAAGTTGCAACAGCCAGATAATTAGCAATTTGCTTCTTTATCAAAGTACTGCGGAATACCAGTTCCACGATGACCCTGTTCAATTGCTGCCCCATAACTATGTAACAAGCACTTTCCCATTACAAAATTAGGTTTTAATCTCTATTTCATAGCGTTATGATAATGTCTGTTTTTCTAATACTTCATTTGCATTTTATTTGGAAAATTATGAAAACAAACAAATATCTCAAGTAGTAGCTTTCTTTGACAGTTATATTAATCTGAGTGATATATCTAGAGGAATAACTGGAACTAGATTAAATGACTGGCTAAATAAATATAATCCAATTTAATATGGTTCCCAATGTCACTTTAAATGTTTGAATCTGAAGAGAGTAAGTAGTAATGTTAAGGAAAAGGAAAGACTTCTCTCCTTATTCCTACTTTCCCCCCTCGAGTTGTAGGGAAGAAAGAGGTGATGTCTATTATGAACTGTCACACTGAAAGATTTAATGATACAACTGCCATAGTTATAGCTGACATTCAGTAGGAGCTCATTTTTTTCCTTTCCGCTTCTACAATAATTTCCCCCCAAATTTTTCCCTAGGTAAGACTTAGACCAATGAATGGAAAAACTGGATCTTCTCCTTTCATTTCATTAATGAATTTAATACATTTATCACATGTATTAAAAATTATAGTCTTATTAAATTTTTTTGTTTTACATTTTAATCTGCTGGATATGATTTTTGCTTTGAGATAAAAGTTTAGCTTTGGTTTGTTTTTCAGATCTTCTGGCCTTCCTTAAGGAATCTATTTGTCCCTGTCTTTCTAAACTGTTGGCTTGCCAAACATGCCTTGGAAAATATGATTGTAAGTATGAAAGTGAAGTGCAAATACAAAAATATTTTTAACCTTCCGTTATTTCTTAGATACTTTCAGTGCTCATATTAAACACAGAGAGAAGATGATTTGAGGTCTCAGTTTTGTACTTCCACATTTTTCTTTCTCCCATAAAATATAAACTCATACTATTGTGATTTATTTAGGTATAATTAAATTTCTAAATGGTTCATTTTTCAAAGAAATAAATTCATTTTATTTTATATTAATAAATTTCTTTTTAATTAATATAATATCCCAGTAAATAATTTCATTTAAATATTTATAAAAATGAGTTTTCGTAAAATAAAATTACATGTTATATTAATATTGAAGCTAATGGACCTTAAGTCTGCTTTTAAACTAATTCAGAGTGAAAACTTTTTGGGCTATCTTAACTTGGCCCATATTGCTAAGTCACCACATTTTACAAATGACCTTGTAAACAAAAATAGTTCCGATTTTCTAAATATCACCAAACCAGAGCTACCAGTAGCTTTGGTTATTTGTCTTCAGAAGAGAACAAAAGTAGTTACCTTATAGACTTGCTATAAGAATTAAATGAAACTACATATACGTACAAGCATATAGGGGAGTGTGTGTGTATGTCTGTGCGTGTTTTTAAAATATTGTATCTGGCATATATATAGTAAAGGCTCAATACTGTTAATTTTACTACATTGAGATTAAATTTGTTCGGAAGAAAACTTGTTTTCCTTTTAAATGTTTTTGAACAGAAATGGAACACAAAAATTTTAGCCAAAGGAATATTGGGATAGCATTTGAGTATTCACAACCAAATGAATGTTTTTAAACATTTATATTAATTAACTACTGGAATCTCATGAAGCTATATGTCCAAATGATAGGGAAGTATGACCTGTGGAATTATTTGAAGAAATGTTGAACTATCTTCACTTTCCCCCCGACAAAAATTTGGTTTCACTAAATAAAGATTGCTTAAACTGCTAAAGAAAAAAAAACACTGGGGAAAAAATAAACCTCTTCACACTAATTTGTGTTATTAGTTGGTGGGAAAAAATTACCTAACCAAGAGTAATCATTAGTCAATCACTGAGAGTGGAAGTGGTGCTTTGCAATATTAATTTAGGATTCATATTCCTTTGTGTTTCTATATTTTGCTTCTCCTTTCACTGGTTGGAGAAATTTTTATTAATTTTTCTGCTCATTAACACCTGTGTTAAAAAGAAAGTAAGGGATGAGAGGTGAACTAATCAACTTAGCTTTTTGTTTTCTTAACGGTTCTGGTGAAATATATGGTAGAGGGAGATAAAATAGTGGCTTGTTCAGATTTTTATATTGGTGAAGTGATTTATTTCATGCAACACTGACTATAAGACAGTTAAAAGTTTATTATAAAATATAATATAAATGTTTATATATAAATATATATATAAGTTTATTATAAAATATGATGAACAGGAAACTATAAATTACGAAAACCTGTGAATCTACCACAGACTAAATACTAGTAATAACTTACATTCTTTTAATATTTCCTATGAAAAAATGCACACATCTCATATGTGAAATCACATCGTATGTTCAATTTTATAATTTGAATTTTGTTTTTGTGGTGCTCAATTTCATGTCTTCAAATCATTTTTAATAGCTGCATCTAAATCTGGATGTAGTTTTGAACACTTTACTTAACCATTTTATAGTTCACATTTTAGTTATTTTAGTAGTAGTAAAGATTTATTATTTCATATAAGTATTATAATTTTGTAAGAAAATAAACATAAATATTAATTTTTATCTCTGATGATTTTCATTTGGTCAGTTATTAGAAATTATGTTATTGAGTAAATAGTCATTAAATTAATTAATGCATGGAATAAGAATGGCTACGACCTTTGATACCAAATCGCCTTCAAGAAATTTTATAACAAATTACATGGGCAATGTCAATCATTTCTGAGTGATCAGTTTTTGCATTTTAAATAACACTGAGTATTATTATTTTTTCCAGTTGGAAAGATAAAAAGTGTATCTCTAATTCACCTTTATCTTTAATGAAATTAAGCTTAAAAATTTTTGTTCATTGGCTGTTTAGCATTATCTTTTCATGATAGATTGCCTGGCATATATCCTGTCATTTTTCCTGATTCAGAGAATGAGATGTGATTGTAACTTGATTTAGCTACTACTGTGAAAATTAGAATTTTCCATTAGAAACATTGCTTACTATGTAGGGCTTTTTAGGAGTCAGTGCAACATCTCTATAGATGTTGATAAGGGGGAGTAAACTGAAATTTGGGACTTTGGTGTTCCCCCATAGTATTATTTTTATAATATGAACGCTAAGGTGAAGTATATTTAGACCTAGGCAAAAGTGGACATATGAAGCTATATTCATTTAAAGTATATGCATTGAGTGTGCACAATTTTGAATTGTTTTTGTGGTGCTCAATTTATTTTGTGGTGCTCAATATATACAATATGCTGAAGTATAATACACAGTAATAAATGTAGTGAAACTAATGGATAAGTAGTATTTTCAAAATCAAAATATGATTTTTGGTTTTATTTTAGAATGATCTGCACAGAGCCATTCAGCGTACACAGTCTGCAATGTTTAATCAAGTTTTGATTTTAATATCTACATTACTATGCCTTATCTTCACATGGTAAGATTGTACATATCATTATTTTTATTGTTTTATTTAATTATAGTTTCTAAATATACATCATTTTCATTGAGTTGGCTAAAATTAGTAGGGAAATATTCACTATAAATGTAGAAGAACACCTATGGACATAAAAGTAAAATTTCTCCTTAAGTCTTAAAGAACAAACAAGAAGATGCAGCTATCATTTCATATTGATATTTACGGTAACTTTGATGAGTTTCCCCAAATGTTGTAAATAACCAAATTACAAGAATTTGTATTGCATGCCACAGTTGTCAAACAAGAAATTTTTTTTCAAACTGCTGACATGGAGATGCCCTTATCTTTTTATAATCTTGAAAGCAGAAACACTGTTGGGTAAACTGTCATTGCCCATCACTGTCTCTGCCTGTGCCTTTTCTCCATGATGCTTTAGTGTGCAGTCAGGTAGAAAGCAAGGGCAGATCTTCTGATAAAGCAACGCAGGACCTGGTACTTTGCTTTATTATAGAAAATAGTTATTTTTTCTTCTGCAAAGTTTCACTTTGATGGTTATAAAGTAATCCAGAGGGAAATGTTGTGCTGCACATTTGGATTCATGTAGATCCTTAAGAAGAGAAAAAATGTGTCAAAAAATCTGTCCCTCTTCCTACCCATCTCTCTCAAATAAATAAATAACATATTTAAAAAAATATTAATGCTGAAATAAGGGCAACTTATTTTTATATGATAACACTTGGTTCAATACTTTTGTTTTGAAGGCATCCTCATCATAGTGACTCATGGAGGATGGGCTCTCTGCTCTTATTTTCTACCTATTTGTCAATTTCTTGAGTAGTTTCTATTTTCAAAAGAAGCAACTAGACAAATTTTGCTACTTTCTTATGCCAAAAGATGCAGCAGTGCTAGATAATGGGTTTTCGGGATGTATATGAAATTGCCATTTTGCACTTTATCATTTAAATTATTTGTGTTTTACTTTTTATTTTATCTGCAGTTGGAGTTGCTTTTGTTGATGTTCTTGCATGTTACTGGTTTTCATAACATACAATATTATTGCTTTTAATCACATGTACATCAACACATTTCTCATTAATACATTTATGTTAATATGTTTTTAAATTGTAATATTTAAAATGGAGACACTGAAGTTTGATGTCTTTGTGTATTCTTCTCTAGCATTTCAAGCAAAATGTCTTCATAAGTCATGACCATCATATGAGGGTAGAATAAATCTTTTTTTGAATTCACCATCAAAACTGTAGTTATCTATAATAAAAATATAAGCAATGTTATTAGTTATAATGTACAGGCTGTTTTAACAAAGAGTTACATCACACACACTGTAAAATACAAATACACGCAAAAGCTTAGCACCTTAAACAATGGAAATGTTTAGGCTTCCAAGAAGGTTACGTCAACTTAATATTACAGGATACTGTTTCCTTATAACTTATTTTCTTCCATTCCCCAAACATGGTTTCCATAATGTGGTTCAAGATGGCTACTCTACTCTTGTCATTACAGCCTAACTCCAGCCTGTAGGAAGGAAGAAGATAAAGCATAACCCAGAAATTACTTGCATAATATAGGCCAGAATTTGGTCATATATCCACACATAACTGAAAGGGAGTCTGCAGAAATCTGGTCTATCTGGGAAACAATATACCAAGCTGAATATTGTACTATCATGGAAAAGAGAAAAACTGGATACTGTGGAACAATAAGCAATCTCTGGCACTGATAAGTTAGAAAAGCCCATATGTATATCATCTGTTTGAAACTCAGGGCTATGCCAGTTTGGAGCCCGTGGGCAACTTACTGATATTACCTGCTTTATTTGCCACATTATTAAATGAGGATAATATTAATCACCCTATAAGATTTTTGTTGTCTGTGTTTTAAATGAAGGCTAAATCAGATATGTTTATACAGTGTCTATCAGAGGATATGACCTTTGGTATGAACACTCCAAAAATTTCATTTTTTTCACCTCTAATATCCTCTGCATCTAACATGATTAAATTATGTGACTGCACAAAAAATAATTTGGTCTAAAATATCTAGGCATAGTAGCATTAATAATAGTGTAAAGGTGAACCGAGATGCCTAAAAATATATTTAATAGGAAAAATGAGGAAACGTTTTCCTCCGTTGTAATGTATTCAGGTTCTCTGTACTTTCTACATATTTGTAATATTTGTTTCCTCTACTTAGCTTCACTAAGTTAAAAGTAATGGTACCATCTCCCTCTCTCTGTGTATCTTTAATACTTTATACTATGCAAATTCACAAACATATATACAATTTTTTTACATTGTGGTGAGATTACCCTGATTAATTATGGTTACATTATGTCATAGATCAAGACTGTCTGTGCTTTTCCAAATCAGAATTTTTAATGCATACAATTTAAGCCCCTAAAGATTCAGGAGCTAATATTTGATGAACTGGATGTGTTGTTCATGAATTTCACAATGTTAAAATTACCTGTTTTGGAAAGCTGCTCTATAGTTTTAAAATGTATCTTCTCTTCGTCATTATTAACATTACAAAGAACTATCATTAAGCATCTGTCTATAAGAGAAACATGCCAAACTGAAATATAATTAAGCTGCTGACCCACTCTCTGTAGAGAATGTGCTCAGAATTGTTTTTCCTGTCATTGTAATGGAATTTGGACTAATCTTTCCCCACGTCCGCTGTGTACCCCTCTTGGTCAATAATGCACACTTCCAAGACAGCTGGGAATTGTGATTCAGCCTGTGTCTCTGTAACAAAGCAGAGGAAGCTGGTGCATCAGGAATCAAGTGCATGACTTTAGCTTAATTATCAACATATTCAAACCAATAATAAGTACTCTAATTTGTAATGCATTTGGTGTTTCTAATTTTACACTAGTAGGCTTATTTTCTACCTACTTTGTTTCAAACTTTAATTTTTTATCTGAATGTGTATGTTTAGATATTTTCATATTATTTCATAGAGCTGTCACATCAAGATCTTTATTATGTTAATGAATATTTCATGTTTTAGTTCAGTATAAGAAATTTAGTTTACCTCCTCAGTCTCATTTCAGGAGAAAATAAATTCATTTATTGTTTAAAAACATGACCTAGTTAAAATTAACATGCTTAATTCAAAAAGTATTTGGAATTTTCTTGTGCATCTTTGATTAACACTTATTTTGATGCTCAGTGCTGAAGTTCTTGAACTCTGTTTACTGATTTAACTCTTACGCCAAATAGCCTTGTGACAGGAAGTGGATAGTGAAACAGTCAGAACTGAATTTTGGAGAACGTATTAAACCATGATTTAATGGGGTTATCATCATCATGGATTTTGGTTACTAGTTTTGTTTGGTCACATTTGTTTTGCTTTATTACAAATGAATGACAGAAAGTGTGTTTGTGTGAAGATCTGGAAACTAACAGCCCCCAGGTTTGTATTACAGTAGAACATATAGAAAACTCTTTGTCCCAACTAAATTTTCCTTAAGTGGGCAGTGAGATATTAGGCAGTTAGAATTTAAATCATCATTGCATTATGAGGGCAATGTATAGTTATTTTCAGATATAGAAGAATTAGAAAGTATGCTACTAACATTATTAAATATGTACTACAAGAATAAGAAAAAAAGGATAAGGAAAAAGGAAAAATGCATAGCTTATGAGAATCTGTGTATATGCAATAGCAACACCTTTTTGATCTTTCTCTGGGAAACCCTATTTTCAAACTGAGTTTTATCAGAAGTGCCATTGAAGGCTTATCCAGGCAGAGTCATTTCTATGACATAGGTACCTAGCCAAAGGAGGTTTCTGATTAGAAGCTGGGGTGAAGCGGTGACAGAAAGCCAAAATGGTCATACTACAGCAATTCTCATGTTACAGATAAGAAACAGTGACCTCAGAAAGGTCCAACAAAAATATAAAGCGTAGATTCTCATAGGTCTACAACGAGTAACAAGCAGAGCTCAGGTCTGGGCATAGGCAAATTGGTGCGAGAGCCCACATGCTTACCTACTGTAATATTATTTGTATAATGTTCTAAAAGTCATTAGCAAAAATAATTAACTAAAAAAATAAAAGTATATGCGAATTTTCTCATTTCTGCTATGAATTTTTAACTTACTGTTTGAAGTAGAATTATAGTTTAATAAAACATTAGGATGACAAACTCTTTTTAGGTATTTTTGATTAAGGATAGTTGAATACTTTAGCCATTGCTATCCCTTTTGTGTGAATAATTAGTTGTCTCAAATTCAGCCAATTTCTAAACTTGTTTCCCTTTTTTAATTTTAGCAAACATATATACAATACATTTAGATAAAATTATGATGTATACATGACTATTTTCTGTTTAAATTACTTCCATTTACTTGTTCATCTCACTTTCTATGTATTGATAGAGATGGGTTCAGCTGTCTTCTGCATACTTTCTGCTCTGGTTTAAATATTCAGAATGAATATGTCTACTTTTTGGAAACAAACAAAAACAGTCCCAAGAATTAAGAAATGCAAAAAGAGACAACAAAATGTAATATAAAATGCCAAATATGATTTGCATAATTAATTCCTTCCCTTAATAATGTGTCTCTTAATAAAGTGACTCTTATATTAGGCTTTTAAGAAAATCCAATTCTCAAAATTTATCTCCTACTTACTCTTTCAGTCCCAAGTTTTTTTGAGTCTCAACAGTTTTTTGTTGTTTTTTTTTTTAAGATTTTATTTATTTGACAGAGAGAAACACAGCGAGAGAGGGAACGCAAGCAGGGGGAGTGAGAGAGGGAGAAGCAGGCTTCCCGTCGAGCAGGGAGCCTGATGCGGGACTCGATCCCCGGTCTCCGGGATCATGACCTGAGCTGAAGGCAGTCGCTTAACCAACTGAGCCACCCAGGCACCCCAATCAACAGGTTTTTTTTTTGAGTCTCAACTTTTAAATTGAAGTTCTGCCCTGATGTTTTCTTGAAGGCTATCTGAATTTTCTGAGAGATGCCCAAGCTTTATGCTTCTTAGTGTTGTAAAAATTATAAATGTACAATGTTTCCTTAATTATCAGGGTTTCTTGGTAGATTTTCATGATATATAAGAAGAAAGAGTCAGTTTTCCTTCCACACCATTTTATGCTCCACATCTCTTGGTTGGATGAGATGCTTAATAAATGTTTGTGGTTAATACACATTAACATTTGGAGGTCAGAATTCACAAACAATACCTTATCAACTAGAGGTTCTTAAATATATTGTAAATTAAGTATACTCAAACCATATATCTTGAGAATTTTCCTTTAAATAACTTCTTTTCACAGTTAACTTTGGTGTAAGGTTATACACTCTCAGCATGATCTCTGAAGACATTCTAGGATTGTTTCTGCCAAGGAAATGTAACTGGGTGTAAAACTTCTACAAATTCAATTGAAGAGAAATACTCTTTGAAATAAGTTTTATAAATTGCATATACATACTGCATAAATAAGAACTTTCAGATAAATCAAATTTTGACTGTTAATTTTGTCTCCTATAACTTCTGAATTTACATCTTGAGAATTTTTCTTCCTTTAATGTTAGAATTTGTAAGAGCAGAACAATTTAATAAAATTACTGAAACTATCATCTTCTATTTTGATCTCAGAAACAAACTGATTAAATGCTAGAGTGCATTGCAATACATACACTATCAGGCTTTTTTCTTCCCATCATCTTTCAGGATTTTTGTTTTTTTCTTCTTTTTATTGATTTTTTTTTATTCAATCTCACTTTTGCTTCTCCCTTCTGATCTAAATCCTGAGCCTCTTCTGAAAAGTGTTCATCATCCATTTATTTTGAAATAACAAAAATGCATGTTTGTGCATTAGGTTGAGGTCTGGTCACATTTCATGAATTACTAAATTATAATGGCAGGATTCAATAACCTTTTTTTACATAGACTCAACGACAATGCTCAGAAGTGTGAGAACTTCCTTGCAACATTAGAGAACCTAGGTTTGTTATTACTTTAAACACAGGATTTCTCCTTAGAAAATGTAAAACCCCCAACATCTCAGATATCTTAAATTCCATAGGAATACTAGGTTTTAGGGAGATACTCTATAGGATTTAAAAATGATTACTTGGAATAATTTAATTGATCTTCATCCAGTAAATACCAAAGTGCAAGTTGTGGGCTGGTTTGAATACTAATGTCTGAACTACAAGCATGAAATCAAAGTGTTAGATGCTTTTAGCACAGAATGCCATTGCTAATACTTTTTTCAAGTAACTATGCACAGCAATAGGATTCATAGGGAGTGCGTAGATATTTAGAGTTATTTACTTCTGCCATGTGACTTTTTTTCTCTGAAAACATTTTATCGTACAAATTGGCATTTACCAGGTGGTAAATTTACAGTAGAGAAAGTTTACAGTCTCAGTATTTCCTTTCATTCAAATGAATGTTTTCCTTATAACCTTGCCAAAGCTTGAAAGCTTCTTAGAGTAGTTTCCCCTAATCCACAGGGGATACAGTCCAAGATCCCCACTGGAAGCCTAAAACTGTAGAATGTACTGGAAAAAAAAATATTTATGATCAAGTTCAATTTACAAATTAGGCACAGTAAAGATTAATAATGGGAAGATAATTATAATAATATACTAATATTAGTATATATAATATGTATTAGTTGTATATGTTATATTAGTATAGCATACTAATATAAAATATAATAAGAATATAAGAATAAAAGTTATGTAGATGTGGTCTATCTCAAAATATCTTATTGTACTGTAATCACCTTTCTTGGGTGATGATGTGAGATGATGCCTATGTGGTGAGATGAAGTGAGGGGAGTAGCATCGACTCTGTGACAAAGCTTTAAGCTATTATTGACATGATGGTATGACAGAAGAAGGATCACCTACCCCCACTGCAGATACCTGAAACCCCAACAACCACAGATAAGAAGGGATTACTATATAAGCAAAGGTATAGTTAACATTTTATAAGAGGCAAATTTTAAAGAGCACTAATTACAAGTGAGTGGTAATTAAGATGCCTTTGTTATTACATATAGGGTCTATTTAAGCAAATCAATTATGATTTTCCAGTTTTCTTAAGGAGGGTAAAATGTTGAGATTTTGTTTTGGAATTACATAACACTGAAATTATTTTGTATGGATCTGTGTCAAAGGTAACACTGAAGAATGTTTTGTAAAGAAACAAATCTCCCAGTAGACTCTCAAATCCAGCATTCTTCACAAAGCATTTAAAAAAATAAACTTTTTCTAAAAGAAAAAAAAATCCCAAAGCTCACATTGAAGCTTTTAAGCCAACTGTGTTTAATTCATTTAAATTCTTTTAATATTTGAAATGCATACTTATCTAATAAAATTTTTCAGTTCCTGTCCTATTTTTCTGCTTTTTAGTATTGCTTTTCTTATGAAGCAGTCATCTATTAACAAAAATATATATGACATTGCAATAACCTAGGTTTGACCCAGCTGCTTTTTGGCGGTGAGATAAAGTGGTGAGTCTCACACTACATCTGCTTAGCTCCTACCGCACCTGCACTGGGATCTTTGTTATGAACTCCATAAACCTTCCAAGTGCTCATGATCACATCTTATTTGAGTTCTTATCTGTGCTAAGAGCCCAGGTCTATGGTCATTGCTGTGAATGGTGCACTTTAAGGCCAAGAATTACCTCAAGGGGACTCTCAAGTAGTCAGTGAGTGTGCACTCTCCGCTGGGTCAGGACAAGCTGTATACTGAGTCGTGTTACTTGCTGGCTCCTTCTTAGGAATGGTGTGTGAGAAATGTGATAAAAAAAAGTGATAGTTTTTACAATCAATTACAAAGCTTCTCCATTCTGGTTCAGGCTGTGCTGAAACTTTTTCATTTACCATGTGCATTTCACTCAAGTAGTTCTTCACATGGTTATCCTACTCCTCAATTTCCATCTTAATGACAGCTCTTGTCACACCACAGCGACTATAGAGTTGTTTTCTTCAGTAAGCTCTAAGATATGCTTGCTTTTGGTATGAATGATTAAAATCTTAAATTGGAAGGATATAATCCTGGGTTCATATTATGCCTTTCACACTGACCAATCAGTTCCATGGCTCTCCCTTCAAATCACTTACTGTGTACCTATCCATTTGTACAGAGCCATCGGTCTCATGTTAAGTGTTCCTCCTGCTGTAAATTTTAAAAAATAGAAGTGACACAGTTATAACAAAACTGGTTGTCTGGTGTGTGAGAAAGAAAAATTGAAGGATGATTTTTGAGATTTGCATTTTGGGAAACTGACTGAATGATAATGCCATGTATTAGGATGAAGAAACCTGGAAGGAAACGTAAAGAGGAAGTGAAATAGAGTCCATTACAGTTGAGCTGCTTTTTATTTTATTATTATTTTTTAAAGGTTTTGTTCATTTATTTGTGAGAGAGAGTGAGAGAGAGCATGAGAGGGGAGAAGGTCAGAGGGAGAAGCAGACTCCCCGTGGGTCTGGGAGCCTGATGCAAGACTAAATGCTGGGACTTTGGGATCATGACCTGAGCCGAAGGCAGTTGCTTAACCAACTGAGCCACCTAGGTGTCCCTGAACTGCCTTTTAGAAACCTTAGTGAGGTACTGAAAAAAGCCATTTGTCAGTAGGAGCCTGCAGCTCAGTACAGGGATGGGACTCAGTAGAATGATTATTAATCAGCATACTGGTAATTGTGAAAGGAAGATCATTAGAAAAGAACTTCTAGGGAATAAACCAAGTGGAATTGTTTTTGATTAAAAACAAAGCAAAATAAAGCCATAACAGAATAGTAAGAAGCATTGTATAAGGCCAAATGGCGCCATGTATAGGGACAGAATCTTCATTCACCTCTGTGTCGAAAAAAGGTGGCAGTTAACATAAGTAAAAACTAGTGAAAACGCAAAGAGAACTTGGTAAGAACGTAATTGTAGCAGAAGATTTTAATAAAGAATCTATCACTAAAATAGATCCAAGAATTCTTTTTATTTTCCCATCGCCAAACATAGCCCTTCCTATA